>JANHFX010010656.1:5593-24275 GCA_027560015.1 Chloroceryle amazona | reverse complement strand
TTAGGAAGCTATAGACTTTTCCTCATGCATTGATGTTAACCTTTTTTCTTCGTGAGCAATTAAAGAGCATATTTTACAAGAGGATATTTTACAAAACAACCCACAAAAGGAAGCATTAAAAATTTCTGGGCAGAGACTTTACCAGAGTTAAAGAGGGAGTAAAATTTATTTTTCTGCATTTCTAGTTCTTGTTCAGCTTTGTTCAGCATCTTTGTTCAGTGTAAAGAATATGGAAAACCAAAGAACCTGGCCCACACTCCCTTCATGGTATGAACTTTCTCAAATTTTAAGCATAAAGAAGATGGACCTTGTCAGCAGAGCTCTACCTTTCCCTCTGTTACATTAACCCTGCTACATTTTGAGGGAGTCTTGAAATCTCTCATGGAATTTAAATACCAACATTTATACTAGAGGTGGCCAAATCCCAGAGTATCTGAAGGGATAAAATTTTGGCATTTTGAAGTTTGTTTATGTGCAGATTAGACAGGGAAAAAAAAGCCTGTAAAATTTCCCATTGAGCAGGCAAAGTGAAAAAATAAATTCTGGAAATACCAACACAGATAATTTCCAAAATGAAAGATGCTCTCCAGGGATCACAGAGGCTGTTTTGAGAAAGTGGCTGCTAGTCAAGGTAAGAAGTAGTTAAATCAACAGGAATCATGTCAGCATCAGCCACAGCTTCAACACTCCGGGCAGACTGAGGGAGCCTAGCAAGCCAGCTGGACTGGGAGCCTAGAAACTCTAAGACCCTCGGTCCAGGTCAATCTGAATGAGGAATGAACCTCTGCAACCTCCTCCATGGCAGGATGCCTGGCAGGCAGGCAAATTTTGGCTTGAGCTGGGGTTGCAAGCTGACTGCTATAGAAATGGAGGCCAAAATAAAGTTAAAGCCAGAGCTTCCAAGGCTTCCCTGCTCTTGGCTTGAAGAGGTTCCCCACCGTCCCCAGTCCCTGGCCACAGGGCTGCTTGTGAAGAGGGCTGCTCTGGAGCTGTGGGCTCTAGGACCATGGGCTCCTAGACAGGAACCTCACAGCAAAGCCACTGTAGGCCACCAAGACCAGGAGAGAGCACTTCAAATTTGACAGATCTGTAGAAAAACTGTGTAATATATATATATATATACTTTTTTTTTTTTTTTTACTGAAGCAGTGACCTCTTAACTAATGCTTCCATCCTGGCCACAGGGAAGCGGTGTGTAAGAGGAAAATACAAATGCCACAGACTGAACAAAAACTGTATTATAATTTCACAGAGTTAGTAAATGTGCTTCTAAAATGCCAGAAGAGGCATTTGCTATCATGCCATTAATCCTATGACTTTTAAGCCTACAAAATAGGAAAAAACTCTTCCTACTCATCTTAATTATCTCACTGAGGCCAAGACTGTGATTTTCATTCCAATAATTGGGTCATAGCACATTAACAACTGTACATACACATCATGTGTCAGCTGGAAGTGAACTAGTAGAAGGACAACATTGTAAGAACTTGCCAGAGCCAGAAACCTCAATGGGTCATTTTGCCTTTGATTTTACTACCAATATAATTTTTTTTTTTTCAGTGTCAATGCTCAAATAAAGCAGGTCTGCACTTTGACCTGGGAACTGAGTACAGACCAAAAAGTGATTGTACTCCTGAATCTAAATTGTGAAGTAAGTTGGTGCACAACACATTTAGATTTTTTTAAGATTATACATTTTATCCTTATGCTGAGACAATGAAAGCTGTATATCAAAACCATCATGAAACATCACATTGAAGTACAATTTAAGACACAGATTGGATTGGCATAAATAGAAAACAGATGCTAAAACTGTATTCTTGTGGATCCTGGTTGAAGGCTAAGCTGATACTCTTATCTCTGAAATTAGCTAACATCAGTTTCTCTTAAGGTACAATACTCTTCTGCTTCTAATTTCATACTTCTGTAAATAGCAGAAATTTTGTCTTCACTGAGCTAGTGATCAGCTTGTGAAGAAGGACTGATGCTTCTAGAGTCTCTCCCCAGCTGGTAGAGTAGCAGTGGAGACAGATGCAAAGACATTTACAGAATATAACATCCATCAGTTTATTGACTCATCTTTATTCCTTTGGTATGGTTTATGATCAAATATGCAAGAAACATTGCCCTAACAAACAGTACAAATAATTCGTAGGCAAGAGGAAAAGCTGAAGTTCACATGCAATCATAGTTCCCCTTTTTCCCCATTCCACTAAAGTTTTTTTAAACATGAACCAAGCTCATTCTTGACATGCAGCTTGAACCCCACACTGTAGTGTCTCCCCTCCCTTCTCCATATGCCTATAATGCACAAAAGTTGTGGGAAAATACTGTGGCTGCTTCTTACTGTTTATGGTACATTTTTGTGATAAAATGGTTTGTGGGACTATCAGGATGAACTCCATCTGACTGCTTTCAATCCAGCGATATCCCATATAGCCAGGAACTAACCCTTGAAGCACTTCCTTCTTTCCTTGAGCTCTGTAGTGAGGAACACTGGCTAGTTATCTGTACATCTTGAGTGCTTCTCTGTATTTCTTTAAAGCAAGACAAAGAGCCATTCAACAGAAATTTGCCTGTATTATATAGCTTCTACTTCTGCTTTTGCCATTACCACGTATCAGCTCTGGTTTTGTTCCCCAGCCAAGTTCTTTTCATATTTTCCAGATCATTCAAGTGCCTGCACCCTGTACCCCAACAAGGTTTAATGAACAAATCAGTATTACTTTCTAAGCAATAAACTATGTTTGATTCATGTCTTTTCAGATCTGTAATGGAAACGGTTTATTAAAGAAACTAATGGAAAGGAGTTCTTGCTGCTACTACCATGTGCTGGCTCTGAGCCAGAGCCTGTCTAATATTTGCAGGGGTCATGAGTGTGAAATGAAGGTGGATGATGTTTTTTTCTGTAAAATGATTAACACTGTTGGTCCACTTTCACTTTTCTTACGGAAAGAAGTCAGACAGTTCTTGCAGAAGAGCTAAACTCAGAAATATTCCCGGACAGCTTGCAACAGGGAATCGGCATATCCTCAGCCAGAATTAGCTCATCCAACCTTTCCCCCTCCTCCAAAATGTGTAAAAAGTTCATAGATGGGGGTATGTTTGGGAGTCTGGAACTAATGATTGTTGCCATCTGAAGCAGCTCGGATCAGGATTAGGTCTTTTGGATGAAGATTTGGGGACCAAAGTTCATTTATTTCAAGATTGTTTTATTTTCCACTTCTGTTAGTCTAGAATGCCTCCAGATAGGAAATTTCTGCACATCAGTGTCCTACCATTGTCTATCTTTAGGAAAACATCTTTGTCCTTCTCTCAAGAACACCACAGCAGAAGCTGGTAGTTTCCACCAAGTTCTGGCTGAATAGCATCATTATTTGCTTTCTTTTTCAGCTTTGATTTTTGACTTCTCTCTGACATCCCAGCCTACAAACATTACTTTGTTTTTCCTGTATCATTGACAACTTTTTATGTCTTACAGTGACGTATTGGAGCATGTGACCTAACTAACACCCAGAATTTCTGACATGGCCAGATCTCCAGAGGCTGTGAAGCTCAGAGGGAAGTAATGTATGTTTTAACCTATAGGCAACCTCAGCATCTAATAGAAGCCCTTTGGTCTTCCTTATATAGGAACGACACAGTAGAACTAGGATCCTAACTTTAGTCTCCTCAGTGTATCTCACCTAGATGTCAAAAGCAGAAAGTTTTTGTCACTTTTCTACGTGTTTACAATGACAGAAAATAATCCTGGTGTTTTGGTTTTACATCTGGAATCTGATGCTGGATATGAAGTGAATTTATCACTGCCCTAATTCTGCTGCAGCACTGCAACTACCATATGCATGCTCCTGATGACTAAAATGTCAAAAGAAATGCTGATGCTAATAACACTGCATCTTCACACAGAATTTGTGCTGGAGCTCTTTATCACTGTGATTGCTTGCACTTGAACAGCCTTTTCTTTTGTCTTTGAATGATGCTAGCATGAGTGTCTAAAATGTATGCTTATATGGAATGACACATTTTATTTTTGATTGTGATATGTCTCTTCAGGCAGAGTTAATATTAATGCTGTTATTAAAAAAAATGAGTCATCTCTTTCAAAAAAATGTAGTCTTGAATCCCCAAATGCTTAACCTTGTAAGAATAGTTTTATACTGATAGCCAAGGACTCCCAGATTTGAGTCTGGACTAGCTGGGATTGTAAGTGCGTGCAACTCTTGTAACTGTGCAGCTCTTCCTTCATCTTAATAAAGTTTCCAGTATTACCTGTACATGTGAATGAGCACTGACCAGCTGATACAACACAGATTTAAACACATTTGAGAGAATTTGAGTTAGACTCTAATTAAACTTGTTTTGATATCTACTCCTTCTAATATTTGTTTTCAGAAAACCTGTGAGCTCTTCTGGCTTAGCTGGCCAAGGAAACCTTCTCTGATACAGGTGATCCTTAGATTCAGGCAGCTGGAGTCCCAGTCCTCGAGAGTTCATCTTTTTTAGCCCCATCACAGAGCTTGACCTGAGGATGAGAAATATGCCTAGGACCTAAACTTCTTCTTTTGGTATCAATTTCTATTTGCATCACAAGTCCCTGACTTCATTATCACTAAAAGGCCTTTATCACACAGAGCCGTGATCACAGCTCCAATGCAGCATTGCGTATTTTGAACTTGTATAAAGCACAGTATCTTTACCACACCCTCCACTTTCTGTCTAGAAGCATCTCCCAACATTGCCTGCTTTGAAAGGACAGGAACCATTGCAAGTACTCATCTGCACTGATCGTAATGGAGAAAAAAGAACAGTGCAGCAACTTTCTAGGAAGGGATTTTTTTTAAATGAAAACAAAGCCTATTGACTGGAAATGATCTAAATGTGATTCTAGACACTGCCAGGTCTCTTGGCAGCATGAGATGCCAGCTTTCCTTTCCTGTTTTTTTTTTCCCTCTGATAACATATGTAAACAATCAGTAGTACACATCAAGGTTTTTCATAGGCTTACGCAGGACCTGCAGCATAAAGCACACATGCAATACAGGATGGCGAAATCTACTCCATCAGAGGTAGGATTCATCCTGTCATAGGGCAAATTTGCATTTGCAGGATGGTAAAACAGTGTGATGGTAATGGAACTATTTGCAATTCGTGGAAACAGATGCTGAGGACAGGGTCAGATGATTGCAAGCCTCTGCCCAAGGCACAGCGTGACATGAAGATTGCATGGTCCTGGCTTCTCACAGCCGTACCATGGTTCACTCCCATTTGCCACTCATAGGCTGATGAAGGCAAAGAGGTAATTACTGAAAAAGCCAAGGTTTTGGAGGGTTTAATAGGGTCTTCACATTTTTCCACTCCTGTGACCCAGAGTCATTTGATAAAGTTGTCAGGGAGCCCTGAAGCTACTGAATGCTACTGAACGCTACTGAACTTCATGATGCCGATCAGCATTGCCCACAGCTATTGTTTCAGACTGTGCATGCAGGCATCAATATTTTTTCAGAGAGACTTATTTTTAAATGAAGAATGAGACTGTGATACAATCAAGTAAATCTAAGGAGATTTTGGCTCTAAACTGTAAAAAACCCAAAATGTATACTACCAGGTAGGTCTTTCCCACCTTCTCACCTTAAGCCCTCCATCACTTCTACACACACTCTTAACTTAGTTGAAGCCCTTCAAACATCTTTGTGCTTGCCAGACTAGCTATGTGGAATAAGGAATGGACAAGATATAAACAGGCAGAAGAGACTGTAGAAATTACTGATGAGAAACAGAAAAGAATAAAAAGTTGTATAAATATGGGCAAACAGACACCTCAAATCCTCTCCTGAAATGAAATCTCAGGAATCAGGGGACAATGAAACATGAGTTGGGTAATTAAGCCTTCTTCCCTCTGAGGCCTTATCTGCGAGGCTTTAGGGTAGTCCTGGAACTTACCAGGTTTGATCACTGAAAGACTTCATTGGCATCAGTGAGTGTGAACAAAAATACATTGTGTTGCCTTTGTTTTGTTTTCTCTCCCAATGTAAACAACACAGAATTATGTGTATCAGAGCATCCTTAGAGACCAAGTGAATGTTCTTGATATTAAAGGAATTGTGAATGACACTATCAAGTGAACCCCTGGATCAAACAGCTGATCCTTCATTATCTTGAGCATTATTTAAACAGAAGTGATCAATGCCATTTTGACACTGTAAGAAGTTCATTAGGGTCCAGATAATTCTCACTCATTGACTTATTAAGCAGAAAAATACACTGAATTATTAAATGTCATTTGCCAGCATATTTGACACTGTGGTGTTGAACAGAGAGCATGGCGAGTACATGGCAAAATGATACACAAGTCTGAAGTCACAGACAAAATGTCCCTATACCAAGAAAGTAGTGTGTAAGTCATCTGCCTCTTTATACTCCCAGCACCTCTGTATTGCAGACTGAAAAGCAGAGGTATAAAGAAGAGTCATCAGCTAAAATGACATGCAATGTGTGTTCTTCTTTGTAAGGGAACCTTGCAAATCTTTCACCCACTAGCTGCAGAGCACGCCTACTTTATAGTTGACTGTAGGCAGCAGAAGATGTGATGTCCACAAGGCCATGCTGCCCCATATTCAAGTCCACTTTTCCAGGTCACTGTATCTTTGTTGCAAATCCTAAAGTCAGCATATCCACATGCACACCTTTACTCCTATCTTAAAACCTACCAAGCAGTCAGATTTCTGCTGCTTGCTCTTGATGGGCTGCTCTGTTCTTACCATAAGGTAAGAACAAGGAAAAGTCACTAAAAGCTGGGCTGTTTTTATTTCATTTCTTCAGAGTGACTCATACTCTACAATTCCTTATCCTTAGGGAAGATACAAGGAAATGATGTAATTCTTCTTTTGTATTTTGGTGGGGGTTTTTTTCATGCTTTGGACTTTTGGCATCATCTGCATTGGGCCTGTTTTTTAATTAATCTGTATGGACTGTGCTAAAGTAAAAGCCTGTGCTGTCTGTCTCTGTGTACTCACTTGTGACAGGGATGCAATGGCTAAGGATAAGAAGTATTGATATCTCCCTGTCTTACCAGGTGACCCATTAACAATTCTTGAAGAGTTCTACAAGCTTTCTTTAAAGACCAAATTTTAAAAGGCTGACCAAATCTGAATTTTATAAACCTGATAAAATTAAAACAAAGCAAACAAAAAACAACAACAAAACAACAACCAACCAACCAACCAAAACCAAAACCAAAACTGTTTGAGAGATGCAGTTGTTATAACTCCTGCAGCTCTAAACATGACAGAAACCTGAAGTGGAAGTGAAGCTGCTTTACATTTTTGTGTTAAACTGAGAGAATAAAATCAGAAAATACATAGGAGGTGTTCAAAATCTGCATATTGGTTTTACAAACAGCTCCTGGTGTTTTATCAGACTAAACTGAGACCTTACCTCTGATTACCCCTGTGGACCACCTCCAGTCAAGATTAAAAACTAAATCTGAAGCTATCTGTAGTGCCTGATGATGAGGAAACTTTGAGTTTTGCAAAAATTAGGTGGAAAACTTGACAAAAATATATTCTGAGCAGAAAAAAAATACACTTGTGTTGTTGACCAGAACTAGAAAGGGAGATAAGGTGTGCTGAGGCAGAGGATGCCCAGGAGGTGGAATATATAGGTTTGAGTCCTCTCAGACTCAGAAAGGAGTTAAGCATGGCTGTCTCTGAAAGTTTCCTAAAGTAGAATGACATTTCAAGGTATAAGTGCAGAAGACATTCTAGAAGCAGGTTTTAATTAGCTTGTGAGGTGCCAGGAGTTTGGAGCCATAGCTGACTGACAACATTGTAGCTCTCCAGGAAGCAGTATCTCCCAGCTCTCTGGTCAAACAGCCTCTCGTCTAGAGATAGGAAAATTACAGTTTGGAACACTATCCTCAAAATATTATTAGTGAGAATCTGGACCAAATTGGATATTTCACAGAAGTGGATGGCAGCCTCTTAGAAAGAGAAATCTTTCCTGCTACTGCCACTCATACCGAACTCAGGCCCTCGTGAGACCCCCTGTGTCGTTGCACTGAAGCTGGTGTTATCGGTCAAGTATTGATGGCAGTAAGCTGCAAGCTGACAGACACAGCTCTCTGAATATATGCAAATACACAACCACAGGTGCCAAAGGACCCTCCAGATCAGAATAAGGAGGATCTCAGAGAGCTCGGGCACATCCATGGCAGTGGAGCACGTTTGTCAGAATTTCCTGTGGTGCCCATGGTTTTAGGTGCCACCATTCCATTTGGGAGCTAGCAAAGCGCCCTGGGAGGCAGATGGTGAGTATAATCTGAAGTGTAAACATGGGTGCTCTCTATTAAGCTTAAACAGAAGCTGAGCAGAAGTTCTACTAACACCTATTATGAACTTTAGGATATAATTGCTATTGTAAGTGACCAAATCTCTTTATGGATCAGACCCCAGTGGAAGAAATTCAAGTGTATTAGAGCAAAGCCAATAGAGTACACTACTGTAGGAATTCTCTTTTTTAGCAGTCAAATGTTTCTTCACTGCTCACTTTACATTCCTTTCTATTGGCTTTCTGGAAACATGAATTCATGCAAAATGTGCCTGATGATTTGTTGAGAACAAATGCAAAAATCGTATACTCAGGAATTAACTGATACTAGATTTTGTACTCATACCAGCAGCTGCACTATAAACTTGCCTAAACTCTGGCAATCCAGCCAAGGAACTGAAATTACACAAATGAATGTGACTAATCAAAATTAAAACATTCAGTGCAAAAAGTTAGCCAGCAGTAGTAAACAAAATTCAGAGCAGTGTTTTAAGAGCAAAGAAATGACTCAATCAAATAAATAAACTAGAAATCATAAAAGTAAATTGTTAAGTGTTGAACTCTTTCTTCTGTCCCTTGAATCATTAATATTCCTTTGCTTAGGTGGGAAACTTCAAATAGTAACAACTTGATAAAAGCTGAAAATCATTGGCTAAGTCAGAAGTAGCATTTGGGAGTTCTGACTTCTGATCTCACAAACAATACGTTGATGGTCTGGTGTGGTATGGTATGATATGGTATCTGCATTTCTAATGGTACTTGTTGTAAACACCTCTGTTAGAGTAGAGTAAGGACAAACACACAGTAACTTTTTTTCAGACTTCAGATATGATTTTTTCCAGCTTTTGACTGATGCTTTTAGTTAACGTCTTCCTTGAGAAATATAGAAGAGAAGACAGATCGTTTTTCATGGAGCTTTAGAATCTATCAACTTGCTTTTCAAGAATAACTATCAAAATAAGTGAGTTGGAAAGAAACTGTTCTCTTTTGTTCAGATGCTGAAATATATTTGTGTACCGTAGTCCTTGCATAAAACATAAATGAAAAGAGATGCCTATAATATGAGCTGAGAAAAGAGCCAGAAAAGTATACAAGCAGATATATGAGCATTACCATGCAAAATTGCTGGGTTTGCATGCAACAGAAAAATATGCAGTGTCTTCCCAAAGCCACAAAAATATACATGGATGCCTACAATTGGTATTTTGGTTTGGAGCAGTAATGCAGTTTTCAAACAAATCCCATCCCCTGACCATCCCCATTTACTGCACGTTGGTTTGGTTCACAGAGCAGTTTTGGTGCACCGAACTAACCCAGAATCTCTGCCCAGTGCACATGAAATGCACTTCAGCCTCCAACAGGACATGAGAGTCCAAATGAACAGTGGGCCTCTGGGCACTTTTAAACCACTAGTGTGGTGAGAAGAGTTGATCCAAGCAATCATGCTAAAGGTAGCCTGAAGTTCAAATCCTTGAAGTGCTTGCAATGAACATGCTGACCCCCAGTGCTATTTCAATACAGTGATCTGTTTCTGTCATGGTGAATTGCTCATTAATGTAGACATAGGCAGCTCATGAGACATAACCAAAAAAGGGAAGAAAAAAAAAAAAGTCCCCAAAGTACCAAATATTTTTTTGCACAGTGTTTTGAGAGATATTTCTACATGTTTGTTTATTGTGCTGGTAGTTCCTCTATAGCCCTTGCTATCAACTTCTCCTATGACAAAAAAAGCACAACTAAGATTTTGCAGATGAAGCATGATACCTTTGCTTTATAAATTAACTTCTGGTTCAGATGGAAAAATCCTGAAATGGTAAATCTGAAAATTTAGCATCAATTTTGTTCTACTATATGTGACCTGAACAGATGAAATAAAAAGACACCATGTCATTCTTAAAGTACTATACAATGAAGGATTTCTGATGGGACAGACATGACGGTGGTCCCATTTTACAACTGCTAAAGCATCTGTTGGTTATTTCAAAATTATAACACACAGTAACTCACTAGTAAAAATACTACAAGAAAATCAGTTCCATCCTACACTGCCTACTGTTCCTACAGAGAAAGACAAATTGATCACTGATCTAAATATTGGAGATGGTGTAGATACCATGGGTGATGCTCAAATTAAGTTTATTTTGGAGAAATAGATTATTTGACCTAAGCAGTAACTACTTTATGGGAGTAGTTTTTCAAGACTGAAAGTAAGAACCAATCTAACAGAGCAAATGGAAGCATTTTATTTTAAAACCGAATGGTAACAGAGAATTTTTTAACAAGATGTTATTAACTTCAAAACTCCTGACATCCAGATAGGTACCTTCCTTTGGTTAAAAAGAAAAACTCATTTAAGAGTGTGACAGCAAGTTACTCAAAGGCAAATGCAGGTATATTGAGCTTACCCACTTTCAACTTGGGCAATACAGAATTTACAGTCTTCTCAGTTCCTGGCTGATAATGCCTCTTGAAACTAACAACAGCACTTCTGTTCTGCTACCTCAATTTTTATGCTGCACTTCTCTGATCTTTCAGAAAGTACCAAGAATTCCCAGAAAATCTATAGATGCTAGAGCTCTCTCCCAAATAATACTCTCCTTTCATGTCTGCTACTGAATTATTCCCAATAAGAGAAATTGTTGGTGCCGAAGACCCCATGTTCATCCCATATATGTTTCAGCAGATTTTAATTTGAAGTAGCTTGAGCTGGACCTGTGGATTGAAAGGCCATGAGCCATGTGAGGACATTTGGGGAGCTCTTTACAGTTTAGTTGCTTTGTAACAAAATTCAGCTCTCCCACCCCCACACCACTCTTCACCATGAATGAGCACTGCAAGTGGGGACAGCCAGGAGATTATAAAAGCATACCGCAGGCACATCCCCTGAGCTCTTGGATGCCCTTCTCAGATGTCTCACCACACAGCCAGGCAGACAGTGGTAAAAGAAATAAAACTTAGCCATGCATCTTTGGTCTGAACTGTCAGTGGTACCTTGGTTTCCACTCCGCTACATGCTCTGTAGCTGATGCAATTAAATACAAGGGAAAGGAGAAAATGAGCCAGTTCCATGGCTTTGCATTGGGCAGCATTTGTTTTCTCTCCCAGTTTTTGTGAGCAATAGGAGCACAAACTGTCCTCCTGGCATCTAGGGCTCTTTAACTTTTTCTGCTTCACTCTGAAACAGGGTGAGAACAGGAACTGTCCTGTACACAGTGCCACATGGTCTCCAGTGTGGGGCCTGGCGTCTTTCACTGTACTTCATAACGGTGTTTGTAAAAGTGGCAGACTAAAGAAAGTGTCTGTACCTCAGAGAGGCAGTGAGAACAAACATTAGTAATGTCTTTGTTTTCTCGAGTCTTGCTATTGAAACTATTTTCTTTGATAAAGCTCTGCAGAGGTGTCAAATATGACAACGATGATTTATTTTTATTAGCCCTTTTGTAGTGATTAGCATATTTCTCTGTTGAGTTTTGTCCTCCTGCCTTTGGTTTTCATTCCCATTTAATTCTCCCCACTCCCTCTTTTCTCCCCCTTCCTTGTTTTGTCTCTTCAGGTTCTTTCATTGTCACATTGTGCTCCTTCAAATGACGCACAGATTTTGTCAATGGAGCCTCTGTAGTGGCTGGAAACTGAGAAGACCCTGTACTGCTACTTGCCAGGCAGCAGGGGACCGGGGTTTTCTCAGTTTCCAGCTGCTTTTGAAGCAGCACTGAGTGGTTTCTCTCGCTGCTGCAGAAAAGGCTGGCACATGGGAGCAACAAATTCAGCATGTCCTTCTGGCCTGTTTTCAATAGATCTGCAAGTGCCAGAACAGAGACAGGGAGCAATTTGATGCTGTCTGCTCAGCCATCCCTTTCTCTATTTAACGAAGCAGCATCCTCTCCCTTTGCCTTTCTACCCCTTTTTACTTTGATTCTTCGGTGTTTTTTCTCCCTGATCCATCTCTTTCCAGCTCACTACTTCAGTTCAGCCAGAGTTACTTTGGGACCTTAAGGACAGCATTGTCTCTTGTGCTACTTTTGCAGCAGTATTCAAGCTGAGCAACACAGTTTTGTTGCTCAGTGAGGTGCTACTCAGCCATTAGCACAGTGCCATGACTTAAAAGGTGCAAGTAAAATGTAATAGTGTCAGCTGCTTTTGTAATCAACATAAAGGACAACCCAAAAGTTTAATAAGTTCATCAAAGCAAGAGAATCCTATCAATATTCCTTTCAGCAGATTTCTATAACAATGAAAAATAACACCAGTAAGAATGGGAACAAATATATCTAAAGATTAAAAGATTTGGATATCCTTTTCCCCCTCCTGAAGTGTTAAGCATCTCCAATATGCCTGGGGAATGTCCTGTATTATATGCTTAGGAAATGCCACTGCAAAGACTTAATCAGGCAAATTCAAGGGGCTAAAATATGGTGCTGCAAGAGGGTAGAGCAAGCAGTGAGAAGGGATGGAAGACAAAAGCAACAGATCTCCAAAATAGCCATATGTGTGTGACAGGCCAGCTGCAAGTCACTAAAATGTTGCTTTCATGAAGCTACATAATTGTATTTTATTAATCCATTATTTCCTAATGGTCATTTTTCTGGTCATTAGACATTAGAAACTGTCAGGCAGTACTGCAGAAGCAATTCAGAGAAGAGATTTGGAAGAAAATAGGTTAGTAGATTTGTAAATGAGTTCAAGGCAGATACATTAAAAAACAGCATATGAGTGGTTTGGGGGTAAAAATCAGGCCAAGGCTCCAACAGGCAGTAAATCCAAAATTACAGCATTTAATCTTGGATCAAAAATCTCACTGCCTCTTGATGCAATGTACTCAGCTGGTGCAGTTTAAGGTAATAGATTAAATTTGTTCAAAAAGGCAAAACATTGCCTCTGTGCAATTTGGGTTTGATCAAATATAACTTTTTCTCCCATAGGTGTCATTGAGGCAGCATAAAGCTGGCATAAAGAGCAATTATGTGTATGTATTATGTGCTCTGGCTGATTCAACATACGCTCCATTGTTTCTGATCTGGACTGAATTTGTATTGCCCTGAGATCTGGTAACTCACAGAACTGGTCTTTATAAAAACTATCTACTGCTTCAGAGATAAAGGGTGATGCTGGCAGAATAAAGAGGGAATATAAAAAGTAGAACTGTTATTCTGGCCTAGATTTTCCCAACAGCTCAACTCCCACTTAAATACCTAAACAAAAAGTTTCCAGTGAAGCCTCTGTGTGGTTTCAACATCAGATTCAAAAGCTGTATGCCTAATTAGATACCAATTGGGCCGGACACGATATAAATTCATTTCATCTAGGCAATTAAGAATAATAAACTGAACTCTTTTGTTCACACAATGACAGATATACAGGATAGAATTTAAGAATATGGTTTATCCAGGGCACAATTTATTTTAAGTATGCCACAATATGGTTGAGGAGCAGGAGGGAGTATTTCACAATCAAGAGCATGGTTTAGGAGCAACATTCCATAGAACGAGAGTACCAACACGGTTGTTCAATTACTCATTCAGTAAAAACTTTATTTTTATCAGAAAAGTTATTTTATTAGTCAGAATGTATCTATTCTTGTGTTTTACATTTGTTAGTAAGCACAGGCCTTGTAAAATATCTCCTGAATACTGAAGTCCCTTATTTATCTGCAGAACGTATGAAACCATAACTAAATTTCCCCAGCATTATTTGAAGAATATGTCTGAACTGTGTCCAGAAGGATGACTGAGAAACCCAGTCTGTTCCCCATGCTGATCGAGTTACTGGTTGCTAGAACAAAGCCTCCAACAATGGTGCAGTCAAGCACCAAACAGGACAATATCCATGATGTATGGAACCTGTCTATTGTGGACTAGCCACACAGGACAACATATGACTTCTCCTGGAATACTGATCGGAGTGCCTTTCAGTCCCTATGTATTTGGGGCAAATTTACATCAGTTACGTACAGGTTAAAGGTTCTTTATCCTTTCATTTTATTAGTAGTGTCCTGACAGAGCCAATCTGCCAGCTTCCAATCCCCTGCCTTCCCCTCTCCAAAATGAGAGACATCAAGTTAGTTACATTTTCTGTACATTTGGATACGCACCTAAACTATACATTGCCTACTCTTCTGCAACTGTCTTCCTCAAACTGAGTTCTACAGCATTAGATTGCTAAAAAAAACCCAAACCCTTCTTTTAGTTCTGGTCCGACACAGAAAGGCTGTCTAATGGCAGAACCTGTGCAGTTTAGCTCCCTGACGAACAGCTCAGGGGAAGCGCCCTCCAAGTACAAATAATTGAGTCTGGTGACGTTTTCCAAGGGAACACGCAAAGGCTGTTCCACATGCCCCTGCAGGCTCCAAAACCAGCTTTGCAGCTCCAGCAGCTGGGGTGTCCTGGTGCCAGAAAGGCTGGGTAGGTGGAGTCTGGAAGGCATGTGGGTGCAGCTACCTGGAGGTCTCCTTTTCCATATTATGTTTCAGGCAAAGCATCCACAAAGACTGTCAAATGTTGCATGAACAGACTTTATGCATAAATGCCCAGAGCGTAGCTTAGTAAAAAGCAACTGAGAATAGGACCTAATAAGATAGGGTTTGCTTGTGCCAAAACCACTAATTATCAGATACAATATCAAAGATTATGTATGTGGTAGTGCTGTGACAGACACTGCAGCTATGTGAGGCAGGGAATACAGCAGTCCTTCGGGTGTTCGGCACGGTTTCTAGTTATTTGGCAATGAGCCTCACTTAAAAAATGTTCTGAGTCCATCTCCACCTGCCCTTTTCATAGCTTTCCAGGGCTGCTGCCTGTTCCTCTCACCCCATGCTGGCACTGCTGCCTGTTTTAACAGTGCTGATGCTTAGACCAAAGTAATGAACTCAGCTGAATATGGCTGAGTTTGTCTCAAGCAATGCAGATGTCTCTGCACTGAGCTACATTGCTCCTCTCCTTCCATTTTGATGCAGTGCTGAAACACTGAATCTAACCCTGCAGCAAGCTAGCCCAGATCTATAAGAAAAATTGTGCTTTACATCTATGTCTTAATGTACAGCAAGGAGACACAGGCTCCAGTTCTAGGCACCAAAGGTGTCACGTCTGTGTGCATATGTTCAGCCAAGGGTGCGGAACAGCACTCAGTTAAAGGTTTGCAATACTCTGCAGTAATGCCTGATGTGTCGCATTGGTGGTGGCAAAGCACTCGTTTTTAGCAGAAGAAATGAATAACTCACAAGTTGTTGTTCGGGCTGAAGAGATGCTAAAACTGCTCACTCGGTTTCAACATCACAGTGAGACACAGCTGTAATTGTCATGTTTCCAGGAACAGTTCAGTTTACGTCAGTCAGGACTCTCTGCACCTCAGTCCAGCACATGGCATGAGCCCTGTAAAAAGAGATACGCACAGACAAGCTGGGTTAATTGGCAGAGATCATCTTGCTGCTGTTACAGAACAATATATCCAAGTGTTTAACACTTATTATTAAAGATTTTCTCATTTAACGATCTTCTATGGAGGACTATGTAAATAGGAAAGGGGGAAACACAGAAACCCAGGCATCCTTTTAGCGATGCTACATCAGTTACAAATACAATAATCACTAAGTTTGGGCTTATTGGTGACAGTTTTTCTTCCCTTCAATTTGTGTTATGGCCCAAAATCACAAAGCTGTGATCCCCAAGAACCTCCTTTGTAATGCATATTAACTTTCGTTGTGCTCCTTTGTTCCCAATGTGATGGAGCATTGTGGTGCCTGTGTCCAGGGAGCAGGTTCACTTTATTGTTCTTGTAAATATGTACTGCTGGGCGCAGCTCAGTGGAAGGCATTGAGTTTGTGCATGACTGACGCCGACCTGGACAACTGCTCTGACCCCCAGCAGATGGTGGTGCAGGGACTGCAATGATCTGGAAGTAATAGCATGTGCCATTTCTTTTTGTTTGGAACAGACAGCCAGACCCTGCATTTCCCTCCCCTGCGTGGCAACAGCTGTATATACAGTACAAACTGGCGAAACCCTAACTGTCACTCCAGTCTTCCTCCTCTGCCATTAATCAGAAAACCTTGGGCGCTGAGACTTCATCAAGATTGAACACTGTATGAACACCACATGGCTCTTTCCAACATTAATAAAACTGTGTGCATTGGGCCATAGATTAGTTGCTTTCCTAGAGAAAAGTGAGTAATAGTTAAAAATTTCCACCACCCCCAATATTAGACTTGGTAGTGGTGGATGTTGGTTTTTAACCTCTACTCAAAAAAGCCAGGGTACAGGAGTCAATATTAGCTAAGAACTTTTACTTTTAGACTGCAAATAGCCTCTACTGTACCTTTAATAAGTTTTCATTGTCATTTTCATTTGGTTTTATCAGGGACCAAAAAAAGTGTTTGTTTTGAACAGAAGGTATAAAATGGGTGAAAGTCCACAAGTGATTTTTTTTTTCCCAAGGCCACAGGAGATTTATTGCCTCAGAATGATAGCAAAGCAGTTGGTATTTGATTTTGTGAGAGGCCAGATTTTTTATAATTCATTGTATATGGGGCATCTCATCAGAGGTCAAAAATGACAAATTATAGTGTGTTGGAGTTAATAATCACCCCCTGTATATTTGGCCTGTGTTACCAATTGCCATAAAATTGTTCTGATGCTCCAGAAGGGAGCTTCCTTGAGATGGATGGAGTAACTGCTCCCTGCCCCTCCTCTCCCAGCACTAGCTGAGACAGCTATCAAAAAAAGGGGCTGAAACCCAGTGGCACTCTAAACATTGTATGTATTTCTGGCTGCTATAATGTGTCTGCAAGGCTTTGAGCCAGCAGGTCAAAGAAAGGCAGACTTACAGTGCTTGAAATGAGGAACAAAGGCAGGGCAGGAGTAATGTGAAGGAAATGTGTTTCTTTTTCCACAAAACCTCTTTAGACTTTTTCCCCACTCTATAGAAGCATAAATACCTCTTGAGGATTTCACACACAAGACCCTCAACCTATAGGCCTACATCCAAACTACCAGACCATTCCTCTGAGAGAGCAGACACCTTTACATTGTTTATTTCAGAGCAATCGCCCTCTTTCTCTGCAGGGGAAAGTTGTCCTGGCTTTGCCTCTCTCAAAGTCCCCTCGTTAATGAAATATTCTTGGGGGAATCTCCCAGATTGCAATATCATGACATTGCTGTCAGGTTATAGTCAGCCTCTGTTGCTGGGTCATTGGCTGAAATGCATATTTTTCATTATCTTTCATTTAGAAATTTCATCCTAGACTTGAGAAATGACCTTGTAAACTCTCTGAGAACAGCTTCAGTTTTGACAAGCCCCCATCTTCTGAAGAAAAAACACTTTAAAAATCCCTGTTCGCCTCCAGTGTGAAACCACGTTCTGTTCATCACACATCAGTGTTGGGTCAAGGGAAAAGTGTTTGACTTTCTCTTTCTATAACTTTTAATGAAAATTATTGCTCAGTCTGAATTCATTCCAGACTTTCCTGATCTTGTTTCTGCTCCCACCACCTTGAATGACAAACACTTAAACAGAAGTAGCTTTACTTTCTTGACTAATCCCATTAGCTTTAATGAGTCTAATCGCATGAGTAAAATTATGCATGTGCTTAGCTCTTGGCAAGGTCAGGGCCAGTTACAAGGAAAAAACCGAACTGATAATGAAGCAATAAGTAATAAGAGTGGCTGGATATCTGGATTTCTAGAAAAAAGGTACAGCTGTCTGGAACATTAAAAATGAAACACTGCTTGTTGAGATTAAAGAACAGAGTGTGAATTCTGAACCAAGACTGACAAAAAATAACATTTAATAGAAAGTCTTTAACTAATTAGCATCCATAACATGTCTTCAGTTACCTCCATAACAATTGTAAGCTCATTATCTTAGTTATGACTTATCTGTTCATCCATTCATTTATACAAAGCTCATCAATATGATATCCAAGGACTGATGAACTTTAGTATTAAAAGGTCATGTGTAATCCCCTACAAGAAAAAAAATAAAAAGGCTTTTTTTATTCACAAGTGTCAGCTATCCTCCATCTGAGCAATATTCTCAGGCAATTTACATGGAATTTATTTTCATTAATTACTGCCAGAAGTAGTCTTTCTTTTTTTCACAATGATAATTATGGAAAATGTGATACGGAACAGCAGAGGTTCAAAATGAGAGTGGCATGAAATTTAGACTAAGTCCACAACAACTAGAATTTGTGCACTATTTAATTTTTGTGTACTATTTTGTGTACTATTAATATTTGTGTACTATTTAATTTGTTCTTGACAAATTAAATAGTACAAATAGGTAGCAGTATGACAGTATTACAAGATAATTAATTTTTAGGATTACATGTTCTTTGACCATGCATTTAGACTACTTTAAAGAA
>JANHFX010010655.1:0-122923 GCA_027560015.1 Chloroceryle amazona | reverse complement strand
CTCACACATGAGATGCTATTAATTAGGTCAGATAGAATCTCGGCCCTGAGCCTGCCGGGGCTTTTTGCAGGGTGCTCCCGTAGGGCAGATACGGTAAGGAAGCAGTAAAAAGGCTGTATCGGGTGTGCTTTACTGGTGGTTTTCATCATTGCGATTTTCTTGTAAGAAAGTGTGATTAAATGCTAAATTATACCACCAAATGTTCGGTAGAAGCTTCCCTAAAACCAATAAAATCTTAATATACTGAAATTGTATGAGGAATCCTGGCTGTGAGCCAGGCAGAGGCATGTAGTTTGGAGTGGGATTTTTGAGATGTTTGCATTATCAAGTGTCAAATTAACAAGGTTATTTTATAGCTTCTTCGAGGCTTTAACTCTCAAGTGGCAATGCTACTTTGGGAGGGCTTCACTGACTGCCACCCATTATTGTCTACTTGACACCTGCCTTGAAACATATGCTGCTGCAACATGGACAACAAGCTCATCTGCTTGTGAGGCAGCAGCTGAAACAGCACAACTTTCAGGCTAGTCTATTATTCAAGCATATGTGAAGCCTCTGCTTCTAAAATGGTAGTCTGTAATTTATGCTTGTTCAACATCTACCACAAAGCATCTGAGGTGCTTCTGGATTGGGAAGCAGTGGGAAGCTGGTGATCAAGCCTGCAAAACTATTCACTGGTCACAAACTTCTGGTCTCTTTGTTACATGAGCTAAAATAAATACACAAAGATCATGACCCACAAACCAGTAGATCGTTCCTTGTACTTTAAAATGATCTGATCCATTCTGGCCTTGTCCCCTTAGTAATGCAGGTGAGCATAATCGGTAAGCTTTATAGCTCTTACTTTACAGTCATGAAATGATAGAGGTGAAAGATGTCTTTATGACTTTTTGGTCATTTTTGCCTTTTAAATGGAAGATAAAATGTGACATAATCTGTAACTGCTTTCTAGGTTTCTACTCCTAAAATCGAAAGCATTGAGATTCATATTGCTTCCTAAAAATGGCTGGTTTCCCATATTAGTTCATGACGAGGGAGTACTGTTTGATGACTGTCACATTTCCTTACTGTTTCAACATCCACCCCCCCAAACTACCCCAAATAAGTATCATCAAGTCAAATTCTCATCAACTGTCTTTCCATCATTCCAAATCCAAAAATCTTCCTGAGATCAAAATATTCATAGAAAAATAATTCATGCTTACTAGTGAAAGGGCCCCAACTCAGAAGAGAGGGTCCCAATTTAGGGAAAAAAAAAAAAAAAAAAAAAAAAAAGCTTTGTTAGGAAAGCTAATCATATATTTCATCTATCTTCTATAAATTCCAATGAAGTAAATGAAATTTCAGTTCCTGCTTAAATTTGTGCATATGTTAGAATTTATTTTAATTTAAGCATATGTAAATATGTGTAAGGTTCTGTGAATCAAGGTTGAGATTTCCCTCACTGGACTAACTGTGACAATTGCCAGACTTACGCTGTTTGAGTCACTTTCACATTTCTGTGTTACATTTTGTTCTGTAGAAGGTTTGAATTTATCACATTTTCTGATGTAGTTACTTCTTCTAACGGCCCATTCACATCAAATACTCGTCTTAGTAGCTCCTTCACTCACATTTCTTACACATCTGCAACTCCTTGATCTATGCTAAGTTGAATTTCACTTGTTCAGTTTAAGTGTGCTGACAGCACCGGTTCTGGTCACATTTCTATAGTTTATATACATTCACACAGCCAGATGCACAGATGGTAAAAATCACCTCATCACCACTTCTGTCCATACAACCCTTCTGATTAACATTTCTTTATGAACGAGACAACATATGCAGAAGTCCCTCCTTTGGGTTATTTCCCATTTTGAAATAAGCCTATTTCTTACATTTATATTATTTTGCTTTTTATAATATAGCAGCTTTTATGATGACCTCGTGTTATATTTTAATTAATGTGAAGAACTGCAGAGCAAATACCTGTTCTGGAGAGTTCCCTAGGCCCTCAAAATCTGATTCAAATCAGCTCCAGCTGTATAATTTATCGCCAGTCTGCTTCTTCGGGGGGTTATTATGGCACTTCAATTTAAAACTGTTCCTAAATGCAACATTACTTTTTTTTTCTTTTTTTTTTCTTTTTTTTTTTTAAATCAGCAATTCTAGGAGGGTATATGTATGAAGCAGGTATCTCCTTGCTCTGTAGTTTTCTCAGCATGCTAAATTGATCTACCTAAGTGGCCATTGCCTCCTTATTTTTAGCAGCCTGCCACTGCAGATCTGCACAAAGGCCAATCTTTCTTTTGTGAGAAAGGTGTGTGCAAAAGATGTATTTTAAAGGGATCCGCGTTTGTGAGTATTGCAGTGACTTTGCAGACAAGAGAATAAAATGTCAGGGACTATGCTGATGAGGGAGTCAATCAAAATGTTTCAGAAGACTAAAAAGATGTCAGTCTTTACCGCAGCTGTTTTAGAAACAGCTGGGTCTTCTCCATGGCCTGATTTTGCCATTGTAAATATGGATGTGGCCATTGGGCACAACTGCTTGTAACTGTAGGAGATCAGCCAGTCTCTACCTGTTGCATGGTTGAGGATGCCCACATGTTAGATACGCAAGTATCTGCAGATATAATATGTATATTTGCAGTACTATTTTTAATAGTACTTTAATGGTCTCTTTCTCCAGGAAACCTGGGTCCCAAATATTTATTCCACTACAGGGCATTTGATAAATAGCAGAAGGTCTTAGGTAGCCTGTTTTGTACACCTGTGTGTGGGTACATACATATCTATGTATGTAAATGCAGACAAACTCATATGCCTGTTACAGTTGCAGTCTTGATCAACCATAAGTCATAAAAACAAAATACAAATGAAACAGAAGTTAAACAAGACTGTCCATTTTTTTTCTATGCCTCATATTCCTACACCTCCTTGCTTTAGTAACTGCAGTTCCTTTCATGACCCACGTAAATCACATCCATTAAGATCCCTCTATATTCCTCACTTCCCTTTTTGGCTTGCCACCTGCCCCAGTTTCTCTTTATTCCACTTTATTCCACGGTTGCGTTCCCTGGTGATCAGCCTGCCCAGACTCCTTGGCTGGCCAGACACTGCACAGAGTTAGCGACAGCCGGGTCTCGCCATGAAGTGTCTGTAGGGTTGCTGTGATTTACATAGCCATTGTGACTTTTATGAAACTTGTAGGAACTGAACATGCTTGAGGCCCCTGTACTTTGATAACTCTGGGTACGGTGGGACAGAAATTAGAAGAGGATTGACAGACAGACCCCACAACTTTGATTTCCTTTAGATCAAGACTTCCAGTCAAGTATTACATCTTTCAGACCAGCTACTGTAGATGACATGTCCTTGCTCAACTGGCTGAGAAGGAGCAGATCCATTGAAGACTTGTTGCTACTCCTTATAATGTTTAGTGTAGAATTGAAGGATTGTGGCTCGCAGTCTTAAATTATGATAAAGTATATGCTTAATCATGCATGTTCCTTCACCAAATAGGTAGGTAGGGAATATATTTAAAAACCAGTAATTAATTCTGAAAGTGAGAATTATGCTTTGTTTTACAGGTGGTTGTGAAATGTGCTCCTGTCAATATAAAATGAAAATGTTGTAGCGGGTCAAATGTGTGAATAACAAAGATTCTGCTGTTCTCTTGTTCTCTGAACCATAGGAATCCTCATCAATACTCTTCACTACAGTTCTTTAGACATAGTGCAAAATATACTTTAACTTTTATGGGAAAAATAAAGAACTATCAATCAAGAATCAACCTAAGTCTCTCAGGGAATGTACCAATGTAGTTATGCCAGTTCATTAAGAGTTCAGCATTAGCCTGAATGACTTTGCTCAGTGCATCTGTCTAGCTTTTGTCACGTAAGAGAAAATACAAAGTTTTCACTTAACTGCGTCTTTTTTCCTCCACCCTTCTCTTTGCCAGACACTGAAATTAAAATAATTATCTGTTCTTGACACAAGGAAGCAGAAGATAGAAAATTTAAATGGAAAGTGGAACTCTTAAATAATTTTCAAAGGTAGCCAAATTTCCTTTCTAAAATTATTTCAAGCTGTATTGAGGAAAAGATTTGGAACGTGATTTCATGTGCTAACATTATATGCTTTAGAATATTTCCAAGTTTTACATTTTAAAATTGTATTGTTCTAATCTAACAGCTGTACAAGAATTTGCAATCCATTACTTTTCTCCTGCAGGTTAGTAGTCTTTTTATCTACACACTCACACATACAAATATAAATATAAATAGGAACTCTTAAAGACTGCTGTATCTGTCAGGGTTAAATGGATTGGAATGCTATTGCACACTCTATAAAATTGCATTGGTCAATACATTAGAAGATTACGGAAATTATAATCTACTGGAAAACCCAACAGCATCTGAAATAGCTTCTCTTGAAAAGCATTTGCAACCATGGTCAGAGAAAAAAAAAAATCTGCTTTTACATGTATTACATAGTGTTAGCAAATTGGACCTTCCTTTTTCATTCACGTGGTCATTTGCCTAAGTGAAGTGTTGAATATAGTAAATCAGGCAGATGATGTAATTTTGTACTAAGTAATATAAAATGATGTTGAGAGGTACAAGAAATAATGAATTGGGGCCTGAACCTTTTTCTGTATAAAGGTTCCCTCTCTGGCTATTTTCAGCTACATATCTAACCTTGCCTTTTATTCCATTTTCACAGACCTACTTACCTAACAGTGGGCTCCGTGAAATCCTAAAAGTTCATCCACCTCTAAGGATCTCCATGACCAAGACCTATAGTTGAAAAAGTAGGAGGGAAAAAAGGATCTTTGAAGATAGGACTAAAAGTGATAAGAGAAATCTGTCAAAATACATACAATGAAACTCTATAATACAGTGAAAAAAAAGAGAAGCTAATAGCACATGATTCATACAAACCCAGTTTATAAATCATAAATCAAAATTTGTATTGAAAGATCTTAAAACTGAATCAGTGTTCGAGGCAAAGCTGGTGAACAGCATGATCTGACAGGCAGCCATTAGACGACATCAGACTGCAGACTATGATATCAGCCAGTAACACTGCCAAAAAAATGCAGAAATTATTTTAGACCTTCCTTGTTACTGGTATTTGTGAAATTAAATTGTTATTCTTACTAAACTAATTTAGTTTCATGGACAGATGCGGCTGTAAGCATGAGATCATACCGTTATGCCTGCATTTTAGTTTTTACCTAAGAAAGAACTGAGAAATTTAAGACATATAAGTTATTGTGGAGTGTAGTTAAAGTGGCTGCTTTTAGATAATTTCCAGATGTGATTTGTAAATAACATTTTTCTTCTCCTTCTTGCTCAGGGGTAATTATGGCTGTATAAGAAATTGAAGAAGGAATAGGTTTGTGGGGTTTTTTTCATGTTGTTTTTTGCTTTTGTTTTTTTTTTCATCTAGAGTGCTTGGCAAAGGAAAGCATCTTGCTTTAAATGTGGAAAACCTGAGGAATAATGAGATAAATTCATTTAGCCATAAGAGCACAGCAATTCAGTGGCAAGAGCAAGAAACGGAACCAACAGAGATGGTTGTAACATGATGTTTTCCTTCCTATGAGGAATTCTGAGGTTTTGGAAAAACTTTTCCTGAGCTGACAGAAGAAAGGTAAAACCCTAACATTTCATAGGACACAAACTTCTCGCTCCTCCTGCCATCGAGAGAGCTCCATCTCAGGAGAAACAAGACAGTTTTTCAGCTAACAGTTTAACTGCTGGAAGGCCTTTTGTCCCCTGGAAAGTAGAGTTGATAGGACACCCCTGGGCAGTCTGCCATTGTCTGAATTCTGCGTCTCTCTCTGTCTCACTAACTAGGGGGAAAAAAGATGGTTCTCTTCTCTCTTCCCACCCTAACTTCAGTTCTGTGGTTTCCATCCTTGAAGATTTTTGTCCGTTATTTTGATTATTTCCTGTGAGGAAATTATTCATAAAGATTTCACAAGCAGCTTTAGAACCCTGTTCATGTGGTTCTTAAACCAGCCCTTTATTCATAATTTGATCTGAATAATATTTTGTCTGTTGAGCACCTGGCTTTGTACAGAGCCTGTTACATTTTTCTTACTCTTCTGTTGCTTGCTAGGGTCTAATTAATATTTTTTCCCCTGGTAAGCTTGGACATCTGGGTCAGAATCCCATTGTGATAGGTACTATACCAAAACATAGAAAAGACTGAATTCTTACCCAAAAGACATCTTTTGTGCCCTACAGCTTTGTAACATTTAAACAGGTAGAATAGCATTTCTTTAATAACATTTAGTAGATCTCATAATCACAGAATCATAGAATCATCTACTTTGGAAAAGACCTTTAAGATCATCGAGTCCAACCATCAACCCTACTCTACCAAGCCCACCACTAAGCTATATCCCCAGGCACCACATCTGTGCGGCTTTTAAACACATCCAGAGATGGTGACTCAACCGCCTCCCTGAGCAGCCTGTCCCAGTGCCTGACAACCCTTTCAGTGAAAAACTTTTCCCCATGTCTGGTTTAAACCTCCCCGGGTGCATCTTGAGGCCATTCCCTCTTGTTCTAGCACTAGTTACTTGTGAGAAGAGACCAGCACCTACCTCTCTACAACATCCTTCCAAGTAGTTGTAGAAAGTGATATGGTCTCCCCTCAGATTCCTTTTCTTCAGACTAAATAGCCCCAGTTCCCTCAGCCCCTCCTCATAGGAATAAGGAGTGAGGCAGGGCCATTCTTCCATTGGTGGTATTCTTTTGCACAGACATAGGCAAACTATTTACGTACTCTTCTGTTCTGATATGGCTACAGAGCTCATTAAATCTCCTTTTTGCAAGGACGGCCTGAGGGCTATTAATTACTCAGTTTTTCCATGTATAAAATGGGAAGAATGCTACTAATCTGTTGACAAGTTTGCAGGAAGCTGTCCAACTGTGAAATGATACTGAAAATTTCATTTTCTCAGAGTTACTGTCATCTCCTCACATTTTTTTTTCCTAAATAAGTTAGAAAAGCACTTCTTATTACCATGGAGACTAATATTTTATTGCCGATTGTAATTGCAAGTAAGTTTCAAGGTTGCAAGCATATTTTCCAGAAATCAGGTCAATTGATGAAGTACCTGCACTGAGTGTCAGCTGCTGCAGTGCACATCACTTTCATTCCGAGTCTTATTTACATTCCAAGCCCCAGGGCTTGGCTGCCAGCAAATCAATTGTGGAATTGTTGGGCTGTGATAGACTCAGCAACAGGATAATAAAGGAAAAATAACTTCACTGAAGGGTAAATTTGCTTCCATCTACCCCAGGGTTCGTCAGGGTGGAAATATATATGCAGGCAGTGACTGCAAAAGAGCTGATGCCCGACAGGGTCCTATGTTGGCCTACATGTAGCAGCTTGTTCTTGTAACCACAGGAAGAGATAGATGGCTCGGTGCGTCACAGATCAAGGCCTGTCTAATAATAAGCATCTCTTGTAATTACTCGGTTTGATTTACTGAGAAAGAAAAAGAAATAAAAAACTTACTGCCTTTTTTTCTCACTTTTTTTTTAAGACATTAACAAAAAGGTTAATTCATGTCAAAAAAAAATAAAAAAATTACTCCAGTCTGTGAGCTGGAAGTATAAATATTAACAATGCATTCCAGTCCTTCTCCCTGAGGCAAATATATGGTGAGCTTTCAGCAA
Organism: Chloroceryle amazona; assembly: GCA_027560015.1. Lineage (NCBI taxonomy): Eukaryota > Metazoa > Chordata > Aves > Coraciiformes > Cerylidae > Chloroceryle > Chloroceryle amazona. The sequence continues at coordinate 115,241 of JANHFX010010655.1, read as the reverse complement.
GTTTGTCTCCTTGAACTTTTCATAGGAGCCTTCAGGCAGAACCCAGAGACAAGAAATTTCTTGACTGCATCTTGGTGGAATGACATTTCCACTCTTCTTGCTTACTTTTGTATTTATGCCCTTCCAAGTGAGACAGAAACTTCAAGATATTTTTCCACAGATTCAGTGGCCTGCATGCTAGGGAACGATCTATCATAGTCCAGGCATTGGTTATTTAGAACCCTTGACAAGCTGCATTCATTTGGAGTGTTTGTATGGATCATCTGGCTCATATACCAGTTTTGTTAATGTCTAGTGCATGTAGGTGACTCACAGGGGGTTGTAAAAGCAACACGGCCTTGTGTCGCCTTAAGGCCCTATCTATGTGGAGACAACACATGAGGAGCTGTGTAGATAGCTCAGCTCTCAGTAGTCCTTACACCACAAACCAAACAGGGCAGTGCTGCATGATGCAAACAACCAAAACCTGTGCTGAGCCTTGAAATCCCTCAACAAATAACATGTCCTGAGTCGCAATCCAAACCACTATTCAGTTGCCTGAGAAAGGTAAGATAAATAGAACGTGGGGGTGTGGTGTTTCGGTGTTAGCTTCAGCCAACAACTTTGTGTATCCAGATGGTATAATGCAATTGGGCATAGTCTTGCCACAGTCATGTAAATCAGGGGACAAAACCCCTAAGGTTCAGTTTAGGAACTGGGAATTGCCTCTTCAATGCTACATCTCACTTGTAGAAGGACCCTTCCCCCTTAGTCAGGACATCGTCCACAGTCACTTTTCTAGGCCTGAGAGCCCTTACCTGGAGGGGTAAGTGAATACTGAGCATGCTATAAGTTTGCAGGCATGGGTGATTTACTAACACATGTATAATATTTAGCACGCTTTCTAATTTATTATACTATATTCTTGCTTTTAAGTTGTACTAGTGCATTCTGTCTAGAATAGTGCATTTCAGGCTGGAAAAGAAAAGGCTCCAGGGAGACCTTATTGTGGCCTTCCAGTATCTTAAGGGGGTCTACAAGAAAGCTGGGGAGGGGCTTTTTAGGCTGGCGGGCAGTGATAGAACTAGAAGGAATGGATTAAAACTAGAGATAGGTCGATGCAGGTTAGACATTAGGAAGAATTTCTTCACCATGAGGGTGGTGAGACACTGGAACAGGTTGCCCAGAGAGGTGGTGGAAGCCCCATCCCTGGAGCTTTTTGAGACCAGGTTGGAGACCAGGTTGCTCAGGGCTCTGAGCAACCTGATCTAGTGGGAGGTGTCCCTGCCATTGGCAGGGGGGGTTGGAACTAGATGATCTTTAAGGTTCCTTCCAACCCTGACTATTCTATGATTCTATGATTCTTCCATTGTATCCATGAAAAGCTGCATTAGTGGCTTATTAGAACTAAGTGAAGCAAAATATTGTTTGCTTGAGCCTTACAGTTAAACCTGTGAGTGAAGTTCAAATAAATCAGTTGCTTAAACCTTGCAGTCTAGTCTCTTTTTGCCACAGCATTTATATGTTTTTTCAGTATCTGCCTGAGGACCCAGTTCTGAGAAATGCCAAGTGCTCTTAAGTGTGTTGACTTCAGTGGCAGTGGTTGTATAAAAGCAGATCAATGCTTTGTCGAGAAAGATCAGAACATGATAGAACTGTAGCCCTAGCTGGTACCTACAGACATTCGCCTTATCATCTAAAACTTCCTTTTCCAAATGCAATTAGTTTGGAAACCATTTTGCAGAAATCAGCTGTCTCTGAGCATGTTTGATGTGTTTCACAGGATGAAGCCTTGGTAATGCCATGTACCTGACCTCAAACGCCAACAGCCTGGTGTGTTGCAAGGATGCAGTCCTATACTCATTCAGCTGAATTATTTCTTGGTACAACACTATAGAAAGATGCTAGAAAATATGCTTGTGTAGCTTTAATGAACAAACATTTCTGAAGGAGCAATTTAATCCAAAAGGAGGAGTTTTCTATTCCTACAAGTCTATCATGGTTTTCACTACCAACAGATATATAGGTAGACAAAGAGACTGATGTAAGACCGCTAAACCCATTTGATGCAAAATGATATGACTCTTAAATTCTGGATTTTATGAGAGCTGATACTGGAAATCCATATTCTGAAAATGTATTTTAAAATACATTACTTTCTTTGTGCGTTTTATTAGCATATCACGTTGGCTGAAATACTGGGCAGTAGTCAACAAATGGTACACTGAAACACCACTAAGAGTTATATCTCCTCTATTTAGCAAAGTGAGAGAGAAGGGAAAAAGAAGAAGATAAGGAGAAAAAAATTACGAACCAAGGCAATAATTATATCAGGCAATAATTCCAATTATATTGTCTCAGAAAGTTCTATAACATGAATTTTTAAACATTTACTTTCATGCAATTGTTGTCCCCTAAATATCTGGCAAAAGATTAATACCAGTTTTCTGAAATAATAAAAGTTTATTTGTGTGTGTGTGTGTGCAACTCACTTGTACTCATGCCATAGATTTTATAATTCCTCCAGGAACCACGATTTTATGTTTAGGTTCACCAAGTCTCCTTCTGGCATGGTGCATCATAATCTGTATCAAAGCCTTTAAGTAATAAGATAAAGCTAGTTCATACATGATAAGATTTAAGTATTTATCCATCTTAGAAGTAAAAAATTCAACAACTTTCAGAAAGTATTTCTAAATTATTTTTTTTAACAGGCTGCAGGCTTCTTCTGAACGGTAGATAGAAAAGGATTTGTTAGGACTGTATAGGGTCAAAACATATTGATATAGTTATACAAGTGGCTTCCCCTGCTGTTGTACACACATAGTTTTGGAAAAGGGATTTCAGCTTCTTGAGCAGTAAAGCTGCTGGCACCGTTTATGTGCACTACCTTCACACATCATTGCATCCATCTTAAAGCTGAGAGATGAGCAATAAACTCTCTAGTTTCAGCTTGGTTTTTACCAGTTCAGCACTATGCTTCCTGCTTATGTTCTTGCTTGTCTAATGAGGAAAGAAAAGGGAACATGTGGGGAAGGGAGAAGGTTTTTCCCAATATCTAACTTTCCTCTTGCTCTAAATTCCCCTGTGTGGCTCCACTGACTACAAGTAGATACTAATGAGACTAATCTTATTAGGCTATCAGCACAAAATTAGAACTCATTTTCTGACTCCCATGCAAATTACAGACCTCTAGGCCATAACACTTCTCACCTTTGTTTTGTTTTGTTTTGCTCTTGAAGGGGTGTTGAGATCTCACAGTAAGAATCTGTCCAATTCAAAAGGTGTGTTTCTTACAGAAAGGATCTTTTCTGACACATCTATGGCATTATATCATTGGTAGTAATCGTATGATGCCTTTTTCTTGTTTTCTTACTCGGCTGAAATTTTGGGATGGCTCATTCTGGAACAAGGTAACAGCCCTCAGCCAAAATACATTGATGCTAGATAAGTTGCTTTCTGTGCACCCCTTTCTTGAAAGAGCCAGCTCTCATGTTCGACCTGATAGAAAATCAGGACTAAGAGCTTATAATTTCCACCAGTCTGTCTCTAATTTCCATGCTAAAAAATTCAGTGAAAGCAGACAAACCTGAAGGATGTTCAGTGTGCAAACCATTCGATTGTTGTACTATTTATGCAAAAAAAAAATTGTATTTTATACAATTAGTGGAATTATGAAGACTCAACTGTTATCTTCTTTCTTGAAACTAAATTTTTTTAACCTTTGGTTTATCTAATTTAACTACATAAATAAACAGACTACCATATAAATTGTACTTGAATAGTACTTAGATCTATTTCTCTTACAAGCAAAAAGAAAAAAAAAACAAAACACATATGAATATAATTGTTACCAATTATTTTCTAAATCTTTAAACATACTTACGTCTAAATGTCATAGGCAGATGTGTGTTCCATTAGGCATTCTAGGCTCTTCCCAATGGTGCGTTGCTGTCACTCCATACAGGTTTTGGTTGAAGGAAGATCTAGAGCATCAAAATTGCCTGCTTTTGATGTGTACACCAGCTTCATCTTCATTGTTGATGATTCTCAGGTTTTGTAAGTAGGAGGGCTTGTTTTGCCTGCTAAAAACTGTAGCGAATTATATATTGTTTTTCAAACATACAAAAGCCTGATCACTGTGAATTCATTCGGTGTTGTTTGACAGTGTGTGCTACTGAAAATAATAAAGTCATATCTTAGCAAGAAAAGGGTTCTCACAGGAGGTTCCCAAAGGCCACTTAAGCTGGTCATGGTGCATACTCACTGGAGAAAGACTATCAAGGTCAATTGACATACTTGAGAAAATCATTATCATTATGAATAAAGATGGATAAGGAATTCATGCTCAAATCTGGGAGATTCAAGTAATATTTAAAATTACAATTTACATGCAGATTTATTATCATTCTTGTATCTCCTAAAGTTAATTACCTCTCCGATTTGAGGTGCTATGCAACAGAGTAAACAATTAATTACCTTTTTCTTCCATAAGCTTACTGCTGGAGGGTTGCATGAAAGCACTTTTTGGATTTTATTTTTCAGGACTACAGGAAAGAAAAAGCAGCTGATCATGAAAACAATGTTCCTGTTTCTGAATTCAGCTTACTATTTTCTGCACTGGGTCTATTGTTCTGAGTTCTGCCCCAAGCTAGTTGAGCAAAATCCCAAATCTCAAAGATTATATACATAAAAATAAGGCTGAAAATATTTTTATTGGTATAGAGCTATACCAATGACATAAACATGTAGCAAATCTATGCATTATTGAACCAGCTAACAGTGAAGCTATTTTTGACAAGTAAATTGAAGTACGGCACATATGCAAAGTATTTTTGTTGCTTCTCACAAAAGATAACCCAGTAATTTTTAGAGATAAACAAAATGTTCAGCCACCCACTAGATGGTGTCAAGGAGCATAGTTAGGTAATGTATTTACAAAAGTGTATATATTATCATTTTAGCAGCAGAATCAGATTAATCTGCCACCATATTCTCCCCAAGGGAAGACATTAGAAATAATCCTGCTGAATAGTAGTAGGACAGTCTTTGTAGCCATGGTTGGGGATGATGAGCTAGCCCACTTAGCAATGCTGTAATGAAGCAAGAAAAGGAATATTTGGGGTGTGTGCAGGGGTGCTAAATGGTAGAAAGAGTGCTGCAGTTGAGATACCCCAGCAGTTAAAATATTTCCCAATGGTAACTGTGTTAGAGCTGCAGAAGTGCACTGATATCTTGGTAAAAACAGAACACACATGGCAGCAAATGTTTCTTGTTCCTTGGATAGAAGAGTGATCCTGGTGAGTTAGAATACCAAAGCAAGAGCTATGCGACAGCTGAAGTGCCTGCCTGTGTCTTCCCTCTCACTGACCTGTGCTGCATTTCATTAGTTCCCTTCAGTAGTGGCAGGTGAGGGCCGTCACAGATATGCAGTCAAAACTGTCAGCAATGAACCCAAACTAACTCTTTGCTGGAAGGCGAAGGCATTATGCACAGTGTATCCAGAATACCAGGTTCCTCATTTGTTGCCCCAGGGGCAGCGATATTAAGGGAAGCAGTAAACAGGAAACAATCTGTAGCTGACATCTGAAAAGGTAATGCTGAACACAGAAGACACCTTTACCCAGGGCAGGGGGGCTGTACCACCACACCATCTGCATGCCTGTTATAAAAATAAGACAGCTACCATGAAAGAGTGCTGGTGTTCCACATATGCTATAGATATAGCTGCTGCAAAGGGCTCGTTTGAATACATTGTTGATGGATTTCATTGCCTGTTTGTGAACACAGCTACAGAAGTGCTGAGGGATCAACAGAATTTAACAGCAGAATTTTACTTGCATTTATAGAGCTGGGGTCCCCCCCCATATGGTATGTGGGTCATAAATAACAAAACACATACAAAAGTTGCCCAAGAGGCAGAGTATCTACTGTTGCAGTTGGTAAGGATTGGCCGCTGCAGCCACTGACAGAGCGTGAATATAAGCAAAGTCAGTCTCACATTGTTTAAGGGAAAGGATGTGCATTGGTGGAAGATTTTTTCTTATAGTCTACTGGAAGAATAAAATACATAGTAAATGTATACAAGGAAATGTATGGTTTATGAAAGCACTTTGCCCTAACCATAAACAAAATATTTGCTGAGAGTTCTCCGATTTTGATTCAATAGAAATGACCACAGTAAACTTTTAGGTGTCTTTATAGATAGGCAAAAATTCCTCATTGCTCCAAGAAATGTGGAAAAGCAAGCTGAGAGTGGTACTTTCACACTACCCAGTGTTTAATCAAAAAAGTGAATTTAATCAAGAAAGAAGGGGGAGCACACTGGAGAGAGAATCACAGAATCACAGAATGTTTGGGACTGTAAGGGACTTCAAAAGATCATCGAGTCCAATCCCTCTGCCGGAGCAGGATCACCTAGAGCAGGTCACACAGGAATGTGTCCAGGTGGGTTTTGAATGCCTCCAGAGAAGGAGACTCCACAATCTCTCTGGGCAGCCTGTTTCAGTGCTCTGTTATTCTTACTGTGAAGAATTTTTTTCTTATATTCATGTGGAACCTCCTATGTTCCGGCCTGCACCCACTGCCCCTTGTTCTATCATTGGTTGAAACTGAGAAGAATCTGGCTCCATCCTCCTAACACTTGCCCTTTACATATTTATAAACATTAATGAGGTCACTCCTCCGTCTCCTCCAAGCTAAAGACCCCCAGCTCCCTCAGCCTTTCCTCATAAGGCAGATGCTCCACTCCTCTACTCATCTTTGTGGCTCTGCACTGGACTCTCTCAAGCAGTTCCCTGCCCTTCTTGAACTGAGGGGCCCAGAACTGGACACAATATTCGAGATGCAGCCTCACCAGGGCAGAGTAGAGGGGGAGGAGAACCTCTCTCCACCTACTAACCCTTCTAATACACCCCAGGATGCCATTGGCCTTCCTGGCCACAAGGGCACATTGCTGGCTCATGGTCATCCTGCTGTCCACCAGGGCCCTTTTTCCTGTGCTGCTCTCCAACTGGTCAGTCCCCAACTTATACTGGTATGTGGGCTTGTTCTTGCCCAGATGCAAGACTCTACAGTTGCCCCTGTTATATTTCATTAAATTTCTTCCTACCCAACTCTCCAGCCTGTCTAGGTCTAGAAAGAGCAATGGGAGACCATGTCTCAAGGAGGTAAGGACTCTTCTGACTCTATTTTAGATACCTGCAATGCAGTCTGAGTCCTCATTTGTTCTGAGTGACTAATAGAAACACTGGACACTACTCTCCTGCTATCCATACAACATATTTTGGCACAAGTAGAGCTCAGTGTGATTTCACCTCTTATCCCATTCTAGGATGCTGGGTAGAGCACTGTCATGTCTTCAATCCCATGTTGCAGTCCACACCTTCAATCTGTGTGATAGCTCACACATCATATCATTGCACATCCCGACCTTCTCACTAGCACAGGCAATCTGTATTTACCCCAGCTTTACAGTATGGCTCTTTTTACTAGAAAACCCCTCCAACATTACATAGTAGCTGCCATGTAAATTTCCTCTGCCCTGATCTGTCTGCTTAATGATTTCTTCCATTTAACTACCTTGCTATACAATAGATGCTATCAGAATGCTCCTGTCTTGTTTCAGGCCTTATAGCAACAAGCTTACCCAGGTATAACCAAGTTTGTTTTTTTTTTTTAAATCACATCTTTCTTTGAATAGTTTTTACACCAGTGATACACAGAGGAAGCAAATAAAAGGCTGTATAGATTGTGTGCCTGGAACACCCTATGTTCAAAGCTCTTGTTTTTCCTAGCACACAATGCGAGCACATTAAGAAAGACTGACACCTGCAGTCACACATAATTAGGTCAAACAAAAACATCTATAGGATGATGAGGAATGAATTAGGAAGGTCTCTGCTTCAATCACAACAGCTAGTTAAAGTCCAAGGGCTGTAACTAGCTATCAATTCTACTGTGCACTAACAACAATCCAGAAAGTGTTGTCCAGGCCCTTTATTGTATTCTAAATTAAAAAGTAAGTTCATCTTCTCCCCTCTGAAAGAAAAATAAAGCCAACAGAAAACCAAAAATAAACAGGAATGAACAAGTGCTTCTTTGTTCTTACCAGCAACAGAAATGCTGTTTTGAAAGTGCTGCCCACTGGCTGAGTGAATATGGACCATGTTGGACTTCCAACCAGACTGGGTATTCTGAATGAGCCTTCAAATGCATTTATCTTGTCGACTCTCTATTGCCCTTCTTTAAGTGTAGGTCTGATGTAGATCTAAAGCTGTGTGTCAGAATCACTTATTACTATACAACTCCTAAAAAGGGTTTATGTAAGCAGGATTTTCTCTCTCTGCAGTGGGAACACTGACAATGTGTAACATTTCCAATAGCCATTCATTTCCAGACCACGACCAAGTGTGTCTCCATGATGTGCTGGGGGTGAATTGGTGGCTTGAGGGCAAACTATCAAAAAAAAACTTTGTGAGTCATGCAGACCAGTTTGTCAGCGTGAACTCAGTGGAACGTACTCTGCAGATCATTCAGGAGCCTACATTTTCTCTCGTATGTGCTTGATCAGCATACCTGGGGACACATGGTCAAGAGTGCCACAGAGCTATTATGGAAAGGGTAAATGAATGGCAGGCAGAACATGCCATGCTTACCGGTGTTGTTCTTACACAACATTATAGACAAAGTTGTTGTCTTGTTTAACACCACACACACTCTTTGTTTGACACTTAGTTGCCTGATACTCCTTTCATACCTGTTCTCAAGCCCCAGAGAGTTTTCTGGTTATTGACAGGCTATGTAGAGTACATCCTCTTTTAAATGTGCCTTACCTTTGACAAAAATTGCACCCCTTTAGTAAGTTCCTGTTTAAAAATGTCATCCTGACTGTTTCTCAAAACAGGCAGTGTCACTCTGGAAATGATGGTACCTTTTCAGGTATGTCAAAGTATGTCTTCTTTGACACTGGAAGCTATGCATCAGTTCTCAGGCTTGAGATCCTCCCAAAGAGAGTTCCAGGAACCAGCCTCTGATGAAAAAGCCCTCTCAGTGTAATGGATCTTTTATTTATTTATTTTTACTGAAAATCTTAAATACATGATACAATAAGTATATCAATAATAAACCAATACAGACAGTATATGAAGAATTCATATCTTCAATAATATGAAATGTATTAACAAGAATTATTACCATAATAACCGAGGGAGAAAAAAACAAATGAAAAGGAGAGAATAAAAGTTTGAATTAAAAATATACATTTTACCCACCATATAATTATTTGATAGTTCATGGACAAATCATGGACAAATCTTACCTAATTTGCCTGAATTTAAAGATAAAGCTTTAAACAGGGGCTTGGGAGAGTCTGCCGATGGAAACCACAGGATAAGCACCAATTCAATAGTGAAGAGCACAATTCTGCTTTTATTATTTAAACTCTGATATAAAATCACCTTAATATACATAATAAGATATCAATATGAAATTATGTTAGTCTGTGTAAGGTAGATGAGTGACTCATCTGATAATACAAAACTATCTCACTCTTACATGAGCTAAATGTTAAAAATCCCTTTTGTGAATGAGCTGGCTTCTCTATTTTTGCTCACAGGAAGCTCTGACACATTTCTCGAGTGTGAAGGTTCTTACTACCAATGTTTTATGGCCACCTGATTTCCTGTATAAATTTTTTATCTGTGCACTGTTAAAAAGCTACTTATATTGTTAACCCATAGTATTTCATAAGCTAGGGTCTGCTATATGAATTAAGATTTATTGGTGGTTCTACAGAAGCCTCCAGATGCTGCACTTCATGCCTACCATCTATTTCTGTAATGCTTCTGAATCAAACCACAGATCCAAAGCCTTGAGGGGGTGGTTCAATGGAGAAAGAAATCCAAAACAACTCCACATAATATCAAAATTTGCAATTCAGTCTCATCTCTCATTTTAACATCAGTTATGTATATGATATTGAACATTATCTCCTCTCCTTTTCATTTCAAGTGCAAACCCCTGTGGATAATTTCAGCTACGTTGTTCTTGTCCTCCAACAATGGTCCAAAATCCATTGGCTTCAGCAGGAGCTTTTCAGCTGCCTTTCAAATGATCAGTTCCACAGTAAATATGGATCAAATACAGGGGAGAAGAGTTACCTAGGATATTCTCTGTCAGGATTCTCCATTTACCACTACATTTTATGATCACCTCTTCAGCTTTTCTCTCAGAAATTTCTTCAGATCAGTTGAAAGATCTTTTTCTCTTGTTAATAAACCCACATTTAAAATATCTCTCGCAATCTGGCCTGCTGTTACCAGCTGCAAAATATGCTGTTACATTATGCATGATTCTTGACTGCTCAGAGTATGAAAAATCCCACCTGCTATAGTCTATTAATGGTTTTAATGTTATGCTAAATGTTTGCAGTGTATTATTTCTGATAAATATGGCAATCTAATGTTATTTACACATTCATAATATGTGTTGGTAATAAGTATACCTATTTAGTATTAATAAAGTCAATTCAAAATTAATTTACTAAGCATCAGAGATATCATTTTCTAGTGCATCTGTTTGCAAAGAGGCTTCACATTAAAGAGTTGGGTAGTGGAAACTGCTTACTGCTCTGGGGTCATGTGTTACTGAGTAATTTGACATTCTCCCCCTTTCATGTTTACAGATTTTGATAACTGTAGTGATTCATTGAATGTAAAATGAATGCTTAACTGCATTTATTACCTTTACTAGTTATTTGGTTTTGGTTCGAAAGACATACAACTGAAGAGTTGTATGAGCAGCGTATCCTCTCAAAACATATTTAGTAATGAATCTCTTCTGTTCCAAACTTCTGGCATTGGTTGGGCTTAACTTTCACAATATCCACAGCACTTTACTAGAATACACCATAAGTAGAAAGACAAGAAGATCAGTACTATATAGTATATAATTATGTATAGATAAACATATAAATAAACAAAAAATAATAAAGATGAGAATGAATGCACAGAAAAATTGAGATATCTGCTTTGTAGAAAGAAGCGAAACACATGAGGATGATTTACTCGGGGTGAAAGCACTGAGCAACAACAGACCCACTAGTATAACCTCAACACTAAGATAAAATTACAGTGGAAAGAATAATTTATGACATGAAGGTAAACAAAACTGGTATAAAACACCATAAGTTTTGCTAAGGGAAGTTTATGATGGAATAACTGAAATCCTTTTTTTGGATAATAGGTTTTAAAAAGCCGAGATATATGAAAGATCTAATTTGTTTGGTAACTGTTTATGGGATTAATCTGACTAAATGCACGTGTCTGCTCTGGAAGCCTCTGTTTCTAAACTAATCACCTCATGCTCCCTTTTCAGAAATGTCAAAAAATAGCTCCTTTCAGGGTATGATTCATGTCATCCTAAAGTAAATGTCTAAAATAAGTCAGATGAATCACACCTACAAGTGCTTATTTTTCTCCATCAGCTGTAAAGTTAGCCAGGAGTAACTAGCTCAGTTGTAGATGACCACCCTAAAGACATCTGAAGTTAAGTGAGAATGATCCCACTGAAACTAATTTATGAGTAAAACTTCTGAAATGATGCCCATAGGAAAGTGCACATTAATAAGATAGAGGTATGAACTTTTAAGATACTTAGGGAGCTGTTTAAAGCAAAGATGAAAATGGGCTATGTTGAAAAAAAAAGAGTATTTTACTGAAGGCATTTTTTTCACAAAACAGCCATGGAGTGGATCTTAGTATTTTCTTTAATGATTTTGGCACGAGAAGGAGGATTGAGCTAATGATATCTGATACGGAGCTAGGTTGCACTGTCAATACAGAAGAGAGGTAGGATGTTACACAGGAGAAATTAGATAACCTGGAGAACAGTGAGAATAAGATGAAATTTAACACAACAAAGTACAAATATTACAGTAACAGAAAAATCTGAAAAGATTGCCTACCCGCCTAAAGCACATTTTGAAAGAACATAGATGTCTAATTTTAATAGAAAAATTTAAGAAGTTAAATCTGTTCAATCTGTGTGCCTAAAAAGCAGTATATCCTCCATTTTTTTCTGCGGGTAAAGTTTTTCTCTTCTGCATAGTTAAGAGTATTGCTACTGTGTCTGAACTGAAACACTTTGGAACTTATTCCCTGCCTGGGCTTCCTGGGGAATCACAGTCCGTGAAGACTTCAGTCTTCCTAAGCATTTTCCAGTTATACCAAACAAATTAACTGTCAATATGCCACATTTCAAAATAATCATATAGAAGCAGGTAGACAAGCCTATTTTCTGGTGGATGATGTAGTTGTCTGCATGCCTGAGAGGTATGCAGCCCAGCCAATGCAGAAGTTTGCCATCTGGTTATAAGAAAAGCGCTCTTTATTCTTCAGGAGCATCAAAGAATTCAGGAGTCATAGAGGCCCAGAGTATGTTACAAGTCCCTTGCTCACCACCATTGTTTTTTGCTAAGGAAACAGAGGGCCTAGATCTGATGTTAAGCTTTGTTGCTCTTTTTTAATCATGAATTCTTCACTCAGAGAAATGCTGACAGTAACCCATATGACCATGATTGCAGTTAACTAGTATAGCTGCTTGGTTACTCCCTGTTGCTTGCTTGAACACTGACCCACTTGTAACCCCTAACATTCTGTGATTCTGTGTGATTCTGCCAGTAGGCAGTTACAAACCTGAACCCTGGTCACTGTCAGAAAAATGAAGCTAAAGTGTCCTATTGATCTAGTAAATGCTTTAACAATATATCTATTCCTGAAGTCAGGACAATTGATTCATGGTCATCTTCTCAACCTGACAAGCCAAGGACAGGGAGAGTCATCTTTTGAAATGTTGCCCAGAGAGACTGTAGATACCTCATCCCTTAAAACATTCAAGTCAGGTTGAAAATAACCGTGCTCATTGTGGAGGGGTTGGACTAGATGACCTCTAAAGGTCCCTTCCAACGCAAATTCTATGATTTTATGAATACAGAATTCTATATCTGAATAGCTGTCTAGTAACTATCTATAGGAATGTGACTTGCTTTATCTCAATACAGATACCTAAAAGTAGACAAATTAATCTTTCTGGGAATGCTTATTTTTCTGCTCTGAGTAAAAAAGGAGCCTAGCTATCTCATTGAGATGTAGATTCTATAGGTAAGATATTATAGGTCTGCATGTGTGTAACTTAAGTACTTCAATGAAAAAGATGGTTTTCATCTCTGAAACTGTTTCACATCTGATCATATGCCTGCATTCAAAACCTAAATTCTGCAAATTCCCCATTCCTCTCACTTGGCGTTGCTCATGGTACAGTTCAGAGATTGATCCACTCAGGGGATTGGCTGTTGCAAAGACCATAAAACCCATATACCAGTCTTACAGACTTCAGGCACCTGACTCAGCATTTTGGAGCTCACTCTTGCATTTTGTGAATCATGTCTAAGTGATGGAGTGTGGAATATCACATTGTTTAAGACAAATGAGCTATCAGGATGTCTCAGCACTTTTCAGATGTAGGGTTCTGGTAACTAGAAACTCAGTCCTGGTGAGAGCAGAGCCAACAGCAGATGGTGAAATACCCTCTACCACTCTGACATGGCATCCTACTCTGCACATGGCATAGAGTAAAAAGTGCAGACATCTGGATATCAGCTTCTTTGTAAAACTCCATTCCTGCTTCTCAGAAGAGATGAATTCTACTTAAATTTAGAAATTGTTGACAGGAAGCATCAGCTTCAAATTGATGAACTAGAGTTCTGTGCCCCAAATTTAATTGGGAGGAAGATAACCTTTTCTTTTTCCACATCAGGCTCTGTTTTCTTAAGCAGAACATTTTAGTGCCCTATTCTTTGTCATAATCTTTTCAGTGTCAGAATTCATTTTTTCAATCAGTCACCTGCAGGCAGTGAGGGCAATGATTTTGTTGCATGATGATTTATGAGGGTGAACAAAGAATGACATCTTTTGTATGGCTTGTATGTCAGAAAATTATGAAGCCAAATGTAACCCAAGTGAGCATACAGAAAATTATGGCTCTGGTCTTTAAAACAAAACAAAATAAAACAAATTTTCAACAAATTTAAAAGCGAGACAAAACCAGCATAGGGAGCATGATAATTTATGTGCCTTTCTGACTGATGATTCATGCTCATTCCTACTGGGTATATATTTTGGAGAAGAATTTGTAATACCTGAAGCTATTTTCCTTCTTTTGCTCACTTCTCATCTGTATCACCAAACATCTCTACTGTGTGTTTTGGTTCTGAGGAGGAGGGGATTCTGTAGCTCTCTGTGGATGCCTTGGATGGGGGCCAGCTATCACTGCAAGAATAGGAATAGATTATATTTAATATAATTTTCTTGTTCTTTTTAACTCCATACCACTCCTGATATTGTTACAGCATAGTTCAGAGAAGCAAGCTGCCTTTTGTGTTATGTTACAATAGAAGTCCAGTTAAATTTTTAATTTTTTTTCCTCCACTGTCATTTGCCATTTTCTTCTTTCTCACAACTCATCAGTTTTTCCGAAAGGCTTAGGTAAAAATTTAACATACTTTGTAACTCCTGTCAGGCCTTTTGAAATGCCAGCTATTCCCATGAATTCTGAAAATTTGGACTCTCTCCAGGAGAATGGACTGAAGCATTGGAGAAGGTCACTGAAACATCATTTTTCATTTTACACTTCTACACTGACCACAACTGCTCTGCTCTCACCTTTTCTGTGGTAGTTGCTCTTCACTGCCCTAAGCTATAGACCTCAAGCTGATAGATGGAGAGGAACTTTCAGAAGAAGGTGCAGACACAAGCTGCCTGCTGCTATCATCAGTTGCAGGGGAAGCTGGGTTGTTCCTGGCTGTGGGCAGCAGATGTTCATGAAGCAACTGCCAAAACAGCGTTGGGGGAAACAATACATGTGTTACTTGGCATCAGAGTGTTAGGGAAGCCAATAGTTTGCCCGCTTCTTCGCTCAACACAATGACGTACAATGAAGTGGAAGATAAGACTGTGCAGTCCCAAAGTCCAGCAGGGAATGAAGAGTTAGGAATGATTTCCCAGACCTGGCAATTGTGTATCCTGTGCAAAAGCTGCATAGAAATTATTCCAAGCTAGTGTGGTGTATGTATAGTGCACAAAAAAACCCCTCAAAGTTTAGTGTATATAAAAGAATTACTGGTTATCCTCTAGTAGAGAAGAATGCCCTTTTTCCCCTCCCCCAGGCTGACTATATAAATTCTTACTCTTGGGAACACTTGACGATCACAATCAGGCTTTATGCAGGTAGCTAGGAAATCACCCTGGCTCTTTTCTTTTATTCACACATGGCATGTTAGAATGGAAAGTTGTAACTTGTTTAAGATCTTCTATCAAATTGCTTTAAAGTGTAGTTGGAAGTAAAAGGTTACATTTGGATTCCCTTTTTTAACACTACTGTTAAGTCTAAAACTGGAATAAAAGCAAAGTGGTTGGGCCATAATATTTAAAGTGCTAATAAAAGCTGGAAAATTCAGAACTGGGATTCAATGCCCAGGGTGAGTACTGCAGAAGTTTCCAAGCAGAAGCTAACCTTACGTAACAGCTCTGGGGATTTACCTTGTCTCCTACAGGAAAGAACCCTTTTCATTGAAAGTTGAATAAATAAAATTCAATAAAATTTGAGATCTCCAGCATACTTTGTTAACACCAAGGAAGGTCTTCTAGCTTCAGGGTGATGCTAAAGGAAATTCATCATCCTTGTCTTTTCTTCTGTCTCAGTACCTTAAATGACTTCATATCCCTCCTTAATACAGCCTTGTGAGGGCATTGGACATACTATTTTACTCAGCAGTCAGGTGCCTGTATGCTAAATGCAGGTGACACAGGGAATAAGCAGGAGGAAGTAGATGTCTGCGTGAAGTCGCAGGGCTATGACCTCATTTGGATCATGGAGATGTAGCGAGATAATTCACAACTGGATGCTGTGGATGCAGTGAATGGATGGAGGCTCCTTGGAAAGGCCAGGATGGCAAGGAAAGGGAGATGCCCTTTATGTGAGAGAGCAGCAGGAGTGCATGAAGCTCTGCCTCGGAATGGATGGTGAGACAGATGGGAGATATGGGTCAGGATTAAGAGACAGACCAATATGGGTGACATTGTGGTGGGTGGCTGCTATAGATCAGGAAGAAGTCTTCACATGACTGGAATAAGCATCATGTTCACAAGCCTGAATTCTCACTGGGAATTTAAACACCCTGATATCTGCTGAGAGGGCAACACAGCAGGGCATAAGCAATCCAGGAGGTTTCTGGAGTGCATTGATAACAACTTCCTAACACAGATGAGCACAGAGCTGGCAACAGGAGATGCTCTAATGGATCTCATGGCTCTTCTAGTTTCCTTTTCTAATCGCTCAGTCTCTCTCGCTTATTCCCTTTCTCTTCCCCTTTGGGGAGGGAGGGGGGTTAACAGAGAGAGCATCTGTTATAGGTCTAAGGGGCCTCCCTGACCCTAAACCGTGACACAAGACAAGAGACAAAAGACACAAACTGAAATAGAACAGCTTCCATTGAAACATCAGAAATCACTGATTTCCTGTAAGGCTGGTCAAATGCAAGGATAGGATGCACAGCTAGGTTGTGTGGTGCCCATCTCTGCAGACATTCAAAACCTGAATGAACATGCTGGAGTCTGTAGACCTTCTACAAATTGTCACGTATCATAACTTCTTACTCCACCAGTGCCATCTACTGTATACAAACGCAAAACAAACACCTCAGGAAAAATGATAATTTGCAGAAGTACAGCTTTTTGCGTATTTACTAAATTATTGCATTCTGACTGGAGGAATTGCAAGGAACAGATGCTAACTGATACAGCAGCTCACACCCTACCGAGAGAATAATGTGTCAGTCTTTGCTCTACTTGCTAAAATATATTTGAATTTAAAATGGCCCTGCATTGTTTCATTTCTCTGTGTTATAATGAACATTCATTTCACTGAATGATCCAATAGAAAAAACGGCTTTAGTTTTTACCCAAATTTCCTGAGGGCTTCAGAACAATAAACACTTTGGCTACACCTATTGACATTTACTGCACAACAGGGATATGTTCCTCCCATCCTGCTACACTGAGGAGGAAGAATATTATCACCTACATATTTCATTGTTACTTGCATTACAACTGCTCTCTTGTGATGCAATTCAGAAATGAGGCATTTTTCATTAATGTAGTTTACCATGGAAACTCATGTGAGATAATCTACTTCTGCTGTGTCTGTTGGTAGTAGAGAGGACTTTATTCTCAGATATCGTTATGTTTCATGGCATTGTGTTCTTCTGTCATGCTTTTGGCAGTAAACAAGACTAAAGCAATGGCAGTCATATATGTGCAAGTACATGTGTGTGTATATGATCTATCTGTGTGGGTATAAACACGTGTATGTAGAAGTACATGGTCAGGCAGGTTATGCTACCTTGATCCTCTAGCACAGGATCTAGAAATAAATCACTTCATTTCCCTCTCTTCATGGTGGGAGGAGCTTGTAGGGACCCTGACATCACCTTCTACCCAGTGGAAAGCTCAGCAGAGCTCCCCCTCTCCAGTCTGGCATAAGAGGACTGAAGAGTGCAGGTAGGGGCATTTCTTAGGTGAACAATACTTTTGCAGGAAAATCACAGTTTTAGTTTGATTGAAAGTGTCTGTTAAATGGAGATCCTCTCTGAAAAATGAAAATGCTTTTTTTCTGGTGTTTTCAAAGTGCTGTTTCAATTGCTTATTCCAAACCCCTGCTTCACTCCTGTGTTTAACAAAACTTATTTTGACTAATAGTAGTAATAACCTTACAAATATGCTAAAGACTAAAAGGAGAGAAAACACCTTGTTTGGGTTCTATGAAATTTTTTTTTTTGTTACCTTAGATGCTTTTTTTCACTTCTGACTCCAGTGAGGGAAAATACAAAGTAATGCTTAGAATTTACTTGAAATGCTTTACTTTTCTTTTTCAAAATGCAGACTGATTTGCCAAGCATTATTCTTGGCCTTTTAAGCATGAGGCTTAACTCTGAGTGAGTTTGACCTGGATGAGGTTGGACTAATACCGACCTAACATAATGTAACCTCAACTTTAACTATGTTGTGGTTTGCACATAGGACAAATTAGATGCTTTGTTTCTATTTGATCTCATTGATTATATTTCATCTTAGTCAAGCCCTTATGCTATTACATATTTCTCCATCTACACTCCAGAAAAGGTGAAATTTAAATTCCTAACCAGTGAAACTTGGGCTACTTGTAGGAAATCAGTGGTGCAGCTAGGAACTTAAACATGGAGTTACCGTAGATCTTTAACGGCAAATCCATCCTTCCTATATAACAATTGATATCAGAAGATAACTCAGTTTAAAGTAAAATAGATGTAAGAGAGCACCAATGTTATATTTCACCAGCTAATGGCTATCAGACAACCTCTGAGAAAATTTTAAATCTCTCTTTGCTGGTTACAGATAAAGTTGTCCAATGAGCAGTTGGACAACTAAGAAATTAAGTCTTTGGTACAGATTTGCACCCTTCATCCCTTCCACAGGAAGCATACTCATCTCTGCAAGTTCCTCTGCCCACCCCTGTAGGGTGTCCCTCATCTCCTTTTTGGTTCCCACATGCACAATACTCTAAATTTCCTCAACATCTCCTTTAACGTATCCTACAGTACTTTATTACCACAAAAAAATTCTGTAACTCCTAAAATAATGATCTTAGGACAACTGAATACAGCATTATTTATTTCAGTGCTTTATTCAATCAAGTTGCAATTGCCAGGACTTAGAACATTCTGTCTCCACTTTCCACACAGAAATCACGATCCTTGCTATGGATCAGAAGTTGAGACTTCTGAATGATATGAAACCCTTGTCAATACGAGCTTGCCCAATTGGTTTGAAATAGATTGGTTTACTTGTCTCTCTACTTCTTGATTTTGAAGAATGGGGGTTGTATTTAGTTTTAGTTGGTGGAATGGTCCCTCACAAAAAAAGTCAGTGTGTTTTTTCTTAGTTCTTGGATTCTTCTTTCCTTTAGGAACCTGTAACTTTCTATGCTTTTATTTTGGTTTATTTTAGGTCTCGTGTCCTCACAATGGCCCTGAAAATCTTGTGGGTGAAAATTCTTACTGTATAATTTGAAATACAGGTGTATTGTTTTTATGCCCTCTCCTTTCCATTTCAGTAAGACTCGTGCCCCCCGAGAGATGCTGAAGCCTATTCAGAGTGCATGTACAGTAAGGTATTTCCTTCCAAGCTGTCCTGGTACCCTGGCATTTTTGTCTTCATAAAAGAAGGTTAATGCTGCAGTTAAAAGGGGTGTAGGAAAAGAGGAGAAATCTAGGTTCTCAGATCCAGTCAATTAAAATATATTGCTTCGTGTAGCTACAGGATGATGAAAAGAATTAATTTTTCACAAATCAGTTTTTAGAATCTCCTTTTGTGGGCTACATCTTATGCGCTCTTGTAATTTCTTTTAACAAAATTGCAGTTCAAATGTATGGCTTTGTACTGGTTCACATTTTTGCCTTTTGACATACAACACAGGGTACATTCTCTGGAAACAAGTAAATGGTTTCCTAATGCTGTTCCCAAGATTACTCATGTTTACAAGGCAATTTATTAGAGGCACTTATATTCTCTATTCTAATCTATGCCGTCTCTGGATGGCAATGAATGCCCACATTGAATATAGCTATTGATCAGAAAGACTGTAAACAAATCTGAACAATGGGTTTATTAATATGTCTTGTCAGAATGGAAATAATGAAATACATTTGATAGATGGTGGTGAAGAGCCTCATGTCTGTGTGCATACATAGGTGCCGTGACAGAGGTTTATCAATCAAAACTAAGGCTGTATCATGGATCTAGTTGTTGTGGTTTTGACAAGAGAGGGAGGGTCTTTGTTAATCCATGTGTTTTTCTTGTATGGAAAGGCAAAGTGTAAGCAAAACTTTGTGGTAAGAGATACATAGAAAGAAACTGGGAAATCTGTTGCATCTTTTCCGGACCAGTAGACAAGTTGAAACACAGACATTATGCATACCCATCATATTCAGGAGGCCAATAAACATGACATGCTACAGTATGGTTCCACACCTTTACAGGTAAAAAGGATCGCAGGAGACAGGTAAAGGAAAGAACAAACAGGTCATCTTGGCTGTCTGCCAGAACCTTCCTTCTAGTGCCCATACCCTGCTTTGGACCAGCCATTACTCACACTTTTACTTAGACCCTGGCTCTTTCTAAAACATTGCTCACCTTCCAAATGGCCTATACAAAAACATAGTTTTAACTACAAAAAACATAGGCATATATAAACTGGTTCTTGAAAATTAGTTGTAGGATTTCTCAAGTTTTCTGCACATAAATTTTCATTATAGATATGGCATCAAGGAGGTTAATAAAACATGGAAGCAACTCACATGTGCTGCTCCTCTTGTTGATCAGGTTTGCAGGAGCACATGAGCTAGAGTCTGTTTCCAGTTTTCTTACCCAGCATACATTTCCTGTAATTCCATTGGCCTTTTAGCAAGAAATAGAAGGAAATTGGAAGCTACCAAGGAAATTGACTATTTCAAAGTCACAATCTCTGAGTGACTCCAGGGATAGATTTGGTCAGGTGCCCGAGTGCACCTGTAGGTCCTAACTGCCCTGAGCAGCCTCGCCTGAGGCCCCCACCCATGCATCCCCTTTCCCATGGTTCAAGATCCCCATTTCAAGTCAGTCCTGGGCAGTCAGCCCTGCCCTGAGCTACACTGCAAGTGTGCCCAGCCTCATCTTCTAACACTCCTGATGTGGCACCCCAGCTGGACCCCAGTACTAGATCATCACTTGCCCTTTCTGTCTGTGGACTCTGTTACTGGCCCCAGACTCTGCCCTTCGTGCTGAGACCCTGTGGGAGGGTGCCTGTTGGGAAGGGCATGGCAATCCGTGAGGTCCACTTAGTTGCTAGCTCAGCCCCTACCTGTACTGCTGCTTCTTGGCTGCCCTTCTCAGAAGAGTGGCTTTAGGAATAATCCTCTTATCCTTATTTATGGCATAATGAGCAGGCCCTTTGTCCAGGTCTGTTTTCCACCAGTGATGCTGCCTCTTCACACAACAAAGACTATTATCTCAGTGAGCACTCCCGGAAAGACAGCATACTGCCAGTCAATATATAACAGCTATATATTCGGGGAATTATAAACAACTAAATGAGTGGCTTGCCATCCATTTCCTAAATGCCTGGTGGTTGTTATTGATCTTTGTAAGTTTGTGCCTGCGTCATCAACTAAGCATGCAAAGTCTAGACTGGTTACAGAGATTTACTAACAGTAGACATGATCCCCTCATCTAGATCATCAGTAAAGATGTTGAATAGAACTGGGCCCAGTACTGACCCCTGGGGGACACCACTGGTCACTGGACACCAAATGGATGCAGCACCATTCACAACCACTCTGCACCCGGCCATCCAGCCAGTTTTTAACCCAGCAAAGGATGGACTTGTCCAGTCCATGGGCTGCCAGCTTCTCCAGGAGGATGCTGTGGGAGACTGTGTTGAATGCTTTGCTGAAGTCTCAGTAGACGACATCCACAGCCTTCCCCTCGTCTACCAGATGGGTCACCCAGTCATAGAAGGAAATAAGGTTAGTTAGGCAATCTCTCTAGACAAAGGGACTTGCGATCTTCTCCATTTCAAGTCAGGTTATCAGGGTGTTTCTGTGAAGGTAACTGTTATTAGCTCCAGGCCGGTAGTTCTTTGTTGTGACTAAAGCATAAGATGAATGAGTTTTCTATAACTGAGCTGATTTCTTAGGAACTGTTTTTACTAAGCATCATCTTTATTGTATAACTTTCATCAAAAGGATCAAATAGGAGACAAGCAGCTCAGAGATTGCTCTTTGAGAACCACTCCTTGCACTTGGTTAAAACTAGCTCAGCTCTCACCAAACCCAGGGTTCCTTATGAAACAGCACAGCAGAACCTGTGTGTTGAATGATGGTCTGGATTTTCAAGAGTCAGCATGACAGCAGTGGAGGAAGCAATGAATGTCATTCTCCAAGGGTCATTTCCCTGACTGAAAACAGTCTTTTACTTGCACTACCAAATTGATTTTATGTAGCTTTGTCTGTATGGGAAGCATTACCTTCCAAACGAATAGTATTTTGTGGGTTATTATCACTTCAACCCCCTGAAGAAGTAGTCTGAGAGAGAGAGAGAAGGTTGTGATGTTTCTTTGTCTTCCTGTAATTTCTATTTCCCATGTAAGTAGTCTGAACTTGGGGATGTGTCGCTGGGGTGCTTGTAAGAAGACTGCCAGTTATCTTGTCTGCCTGATATGATCAAGTGAAGTTTTTACAAGGGGGAGTGAGATAGGTGGAGGTTAGCATTAGGCAAATTTGGGTAGACTGAACTTGTCTTCAAGGTCACACTCTGCATGGCAATGTAGGGGCAGGATTTAGTTTCTTCTGTTATAGCTGTTCCAGTTTATTAATGCACTCAGACCTGAATTCAAGCCCTTGCTCCAATACATATTTAAGGTATTGCTTAGGATGCTTAGGTCCATTATCCTCTTCAGCACCTCTTGTAACTAATGTGGATTGCCATGTCTAATTCTGCTTGTTTCTTGGCTGTAGGCATCTTGCTCTTCTGCTGGAGCTCCTCTGAAAAGTGCCTGGGCACAGGCAGACAACCCAAAGCCTGTCATGGGCTTGTGAAATGTGGGTGTTACAGCATTTCATATTTCAGTGTTCCGGTCTCTTTGTAGATTTATTTCCTAAGCCTATAATCCTTAATACATATGTTTTTAATATGGTGCTGCTTTATGACAAACCTGGAAAATGACGTATTTTGGAAAAATGTGTACTATGCATAATGAATCTTCTCATCTTTCATGATCATTAATTACTTGCTAAATTCTCAAGGGCCTAACTAAGAAAATACTTAGCTGACTGGTAATGCAGTGGCCAGCATAAAATTTATTACTGCTTAAGCATAACACATTGATCTCCAGGGTATTCTGTGAATCGTGTATGTCTTCAACATGTTTTTCAAAGAGGCTACACAATGGCTTGGTGAGGCAATTAATTTGCCATTTATGTTTCATTCCAGAACAGAATGTTTTCATATCACATTTTTTGGAAATGGGAGTGAATAATTTAATCTTGGATCTATTGTTAGAATTTAATGGTCCAAACAAAAGCTCTACAGCCCCAGACACATGTCTGTTTCTTTTAATGTTTTATATGTCTTAACATCAACACATCAATACATATTATGAATAGATGAATGAATAAATTGAGAAAACATACTGTCTGTTCATCTGTAGCTCATATTTATTGCAGTGATTTATCTGATATCCATAAAGTGCTGGCTACTGCTGCTCAAAATATTAATTCTTCACAAAATGAAGCATTCATCTACTATCATAGCTCCAGGCAGTTTTTTCACATCTGAATGCTAGGAATATGCACATGAATTATTTTCTGTATGGGAACACATACCAGAGTCCAGTTTTAAGAATGCTCTTTAAACCCTGTTATTTTAGCATATGTCATATGGCACATTTTCTATTGAAATTTTGGCTTCTGCACCAAAGCACTATTTTTGTTACACATTACTTATCTAATAGCTTCTGATTAATTAATTTTTTTTTCTATTCACATTATACATTTTAATTGCCAGTTGTTAGCTGGTAAGGTATCTTAGTATGCTAAAGAAGTCCTAGGAGTGTAGTTCAATTATCAGGACTATTGAGCATATCAGAAATTACAAGGAGTGATGAGAGTTTTATGGTTCTGGACCTAATGTGACAGGTAATAAGGTTGTTACTAGGACAGTATCACCTCTCACAAAAAGCCAAGTGTACTACTATTCTCTTATCGCTGTAATGGAGAAACTTCATATTGTCCTTTGCACTGCTCTCAGTGTGTAAGCTCTTAACTTGCTAATGTGAATATCCACATACTATCCAGTGTTTGTCCTTCTAAAATATACATTCTACAGCTGCACAAGGCCATGGAATAACACCCATTTTTCACATTGTGTTTTAAAAGTGGAAATGCATACAGTAATGTACAGAAGCCATTACTCTGATTGTCATGAATATGCCTGGAAACAGGGAAAGAGAAAACTTTTTCAGGATAGTGTTGGAACTAAACTGGTATTTCATTAGAAACTGCTTCAGAGTTCTTCTTACCCATTAAGGAAACTTAAATTACATAGCATGAGCTACTAAACAGCTGCACCATAATATTACGCAAGTTTTTTGATTGCTTGGAGAAGCAACACTCCACACCATTTTTAGTTATTTGCGATTTTATGCTAAGCTTTGCAATCTGGTTCTGTCACTTGTGTTAATGTATTAACGGTTTGAATATTTATGTTGACTCATGCAGCTGCAATTTTTATATTTTCGTGTAAGATAGATAAAGCATAGTCCCATAAAACTGCATTAATTGTAAGTAATGATACTTTGTCCACCGCTGAAAATCTACCTCATACACTGACATTTGCTGGGTAACTTAAGAACTGTCCTTCTACTCTATGTAATTTAATAGCAGCATCAGATGACTTTCTCTAAGGGGAACAGAGTTAATGGCCTGTCTAATGAATAACTAGGATAAGCTTTACATATTTCATTAGAAATAAAAGGCTATTTAAACACCACAGCATGAAAATGGGCCCTGCAATTGCCTGGGCACTGTACATATATAGTGTGGCCCTCTCTTTTCTGTTTTAGTTTTGTTTCTAAGCTTTGCCAAAAGAAGATCAGGACAATCTTGTACTATTTTTGTACTTGTAGGTTTCCAGTGCTGTCAGCAGCCAGTGCAGCATTAGCACAAGGTGGAAAGTATTACAAGCAATCGCCAGGTCTTTTTTGCAGCCCAGGCCATAGCACAGATTGTTTTGGCCACAATCCTTTCATTGCTACTATACTCCTCACTGCCAGACCACACTTCATCAGAGTGCATGAGTGATATCTGGACAGAACTAGTGGGCAAAAACTACATAACTTCCACTTGCAGAAATAGAGGCAGATGTTTCATAGCCCTCTTCTGTGTTCACATCACTGGAGCCAGAACATAGGCCATGATCAGGACCATGAGACTCTGCATATAATTATCTTTCATCCTTTTATTTTTAATTTGAAATGTAAGCTTTTATTTGCCTTTCTTTTTATACTTTTTAGTGCCTAGCCCATTGGCAGCACCATAAGTATCTTACTGCAAACAGAAGATGCTTACTTCAGGCAAAAAGAAGTCTGCTCACTCTACTCACGACAGCAGTTCTTCTGAAACTGATGGGTCTCTCTTTGTTTTGGTCTTAATGCACAGCCTGAAAATAGCTTGTATGAACATACCCATGTGCATACAAATATATATCACATTCTCACCTTTGGAGGTGATACATTACCTGCTTAGGGTGGCCTGCAACCTGACATAGTGTTTCTGTGAAGCACTGCCATCTGGCAGCACAGGCAGATAGCATAGCCCAGTGATATTTGGGATTGCTTGGATGAGTTGAGAGTAGTTTTTGGTTAATTATGTGGCTCTGTCTGTTTCATACTTAACAAGCTGCAGAAGTACATCTTGTGAAAAAGCATACTAAGCTCAAGTAAGATGTGACATGCACTACCTTCAACTTTATATATTTTGACCATTCCTTGTCATCTTATGGCAGCTTGTAGAGTCAGTAAGGGTCAGGAAATTCCATTTAAGGCAAGCGTAGCATAGGGTTGCCCTAGCTATTCCTGTTACTCACGTTCTTCCCCTTTTCTTTTATGCTGACACCTGGGGTGGTGTAAGGCATAGGCCAAGTATCTGCCATTGACTATGTACCTTCCCTCCACGGATCACCCTGGAGGCAATTGTTCAGATTTTTGCTGTCTGAAATCTGGGTCATTAATTTACAATGTGCCAGTATTTTCTGTGCCTGCAGTTTTGCTAAATTGTTCATATATCATATTACTTAATTTCATATTATGTTGGACAAAGCAATTTCAAACAGAACACGAGACTCTGAAAATCAAATTACAAGCATTAATAGCTCTGAGCTCGATCATTGTTTATATGAAGAAAAATCTTTTCAAGGAGGGAAGAAGGAGAGCTTCATTGTTCCAATGAAGCGTAGGATGAGGGTGAACCTTTGCAGTGCCCTTGTAAGATTTGGGTTCCAGAAATCCAGCTGTCTGTGAGGTCACCACGGACTTGAGTTTTTCATGTTGAAACTCAGGCATCAGTACTAATTTCCTGACACCTTGCCTTTCTTTCCAGAAACCAAGACACTATGCTGTCATCTGTGATCTTCAAGTGGGAAAGTCGTTTGACCCAAACAAATAAGATTGCAGTGAATAAATCAGAGGTCTCCTATGGAGATAATGACAGGGTCAGCTAAAGGCAAGGAGAATATAGATTAGATCACTTATTCTCAAAGTATTCTTCCTTCTTAAAACTTCCTTATTCGCCTGCATCTCTGCCCCTGCAAAACAAGTGCTTGCTGAGGCAATTGGATAAGACCTCAGTATATGCATGGTATACAGAATTATAATGCTGGTGCTTTATTGGCATTAGGCAGACTAATGGACATAAGAATCTTTGAATTAAATTTCTAGCATACAAAAGGAAAGAAGAAAAAGTTTATTTCTTGCATTTGTATTTTAGAGATTTTACTGTTTTTCTTTTACTCTTAGTTTTATGCAGCTTCTCTTTCCCCTATAAATTATTGATTTTGTAGACAAATAACTGTTCTACTGCCAGAAGTTAAATGTCTTTGGCTGCCAGGCACATAAGCTGGCCCTCAGCTTGAGGTCTGAGAATCACTCAAGAAGAATTTATGAACAATAGAATTGATAGCCTCTTTGTGCATGAATACGTTGCCCATGTGGGTCAAATACCCAGACTAGACTTTGAAATACATGCGTGTGTTGAAACTAAAAAATATAAATCATCCCAGTTCCTCGGCAACTGCCTTTTACCTTACAACCCCTGCTCCCTGATGGAGATCTGGCTGGTTCACTTCAGGTTTCCTGGGGAGTGTGCAGATCACCAAGCTGAGCCTGCTCTTCTCTGTTAGTGTCACAGGTTGAGTAGCAGCGCTTTGGAGAAGTGGAAAACCCAGAGGGAAGATGAGGAGCGGAGACAACTGTGGTTTGACAGGCGGACAAAACCATAGTGACTCCACTCATATTGCCCCTGTATTTTGGTGAGATATTGTGCACATTTCAGCTCTCAACGTGGGTGAAGCTGGGTCAGGCAGAAAGTGCTCTGTTGAGAATAAGGCTCTTCACTCAAACAGGAAGAACAGCACAAGGACACGGGCTTGGTCACATGGGTGGTGGTTGTGGGCAACTGGGAAAATTTCTGACAATATAGTTTTACTTTACAGTTCACCTGTCAAGATATATGTGTTGAGTGAGTAATATTAGTTGAAGAGATCTTTTCAGCCCTCTGAAAGCAGAGGAAGAGATGTAGAGTAAATCTGGATACAGATCTACTGCAAATGAAACAGGGAAAGTGAAGAAAAGAAAAGGAATATCTACCACACATACTTACTGACTGGGTCCAAATCTGTGGAAGCATAATAACCTTGAGATGTTAAGGAAGTCATTGAAATCCACCTTCACCTTAGATAAATTTTAGAAGTTTCTAGCTGCTAAAAAATTTCCTTTTAATGGCCAGCTTGAACATGATAATTTTCTTTTACTTCAACTCATGATCCCTTCCAAACCTAAAGCTTCATTTTCCCTGCTTTCAGAGCTGTCACTTACTCAAGTTTTTTTGTGACAGCAGCCCCACTTGCAAAGTCCGTCTCCATCTCTTTTGTATCTTTGCTTGACCTCTTCTTTAGAATCAATCAAAAACTTCATTTCCAAATCTTTCTTGGTTGTGGCACTACTGAGAACCTCCATTGTGTTTGGTGCTCATTCCTGCACTCTTTCCATATATCTTCCAGAGTATGGCTACACAAACATTGTGATGATGCACTGTGTGTGCCTTCATAGTTTCATAGGCGAAAGTCACATCAGTTTTAGGGTTCGGTTGCTGTTATTCACATGAGCTCAGATTCCTGTTCCTGAGGTGTAATCCCAATATTGTAGTTGTATTTGAATGGTTTCTTTCAGATCAGGGTGTGAGTTTGGAGTGTAGATCCTTGAAGTTAAGCTGAAATCCACTTTCTGCCTTACTTTGGAATTGCTTCTTCATGGGCCAGTTTAGAAAATTAGCTCAAACTTGGAAATGAATTTAGAACATAACTGGATTAATATGCAGTTTTCCTTGTCATTTATAAAACATCTCTTCCTTTCATAAATTACTGATTTTGTTGACAACAAACCATTAACTTGCCAGATATTAAACCTCTGTGACTGCCAGAGACGAGACGGATAGCAGTGTGTGCTCAAAGGGTCACAGGGATACAAAAATATTTCTTAGCTTGCAAAGCTGACCGAATCACTGGCATGGGAGGACAGGAACTTTCTGATTCCCCTGGAAATACTGGAATTCCAGCCTGTGGAGGAAGAACAAGGACTACAAATCGAAATGGGTAAAGAACAAGATCTAAATGGGTTTTGGTGACAAATTTTTACTTCTCAGATACCACTGATGAGCATGGTGGTGACAGAACCATCTGTAATTGCCATCTTGGTGCCACTGGATCCTTTGATGCTGGATCCTTTGTCTTCATTCTTGTGGTGCTGCTTGTGACCTTATACAAATCAGGTGGCACTTCTGCTAACTTTATTATCAGGAGGACAAAGGCCAGCTTGACTTTGAACTCTTTCATCACCTGTCATCATTCACATTCATTCAATGTTGTTTCATATATACCCACATGAAATTTCCCATTGCTCTTTCATGCTTGATAACACTTCCTTAAGCAGCTTCCAGTCTACCCAACCTCTTGATGGTTCTGCTAAACACACTCAACTGAGCCACTTGCATTTCATTTACTGTATTCTGTGGGAGAACTTAGGACTGTATTTGTTACAGCTCAAGAAAATGGAGACCAGGGATGAATTAGCAGAGACAGGATTCTAATGATGACCTCCTAAAATCAGGCACAAAGTTGGCCCTGGTTATATGACATATCCTCTATCACCACTGGCAAGGACTGACACTTGGTGATTTATCTTATATACCTTCAGTGACAAACCTACCTGTTTCCATGCTCAAATTCTTCTAATCACATTATGATTTCTTCTACAATACTTCTACTGTGAATATGCAAGTACCTCAACTATCTATTAGTGTCTACATGTTCTGGTAATAAAGTATGGAGCTCTGAGGTTTTGAAGTGTCTTTCACTTTGAAAGATATAATCTAAATTTCCTTTTCAGTTGTCACCAAAATCTATGTAAACAGAAGGAAACTGGACACAAGAGATCAGAGGGTAGTAAAGATAGTATAAAAAGACAAAAGTACATCAGGAGACTAAAGGACATGGCTGATGGAGGATAAAGGAAGAAAGCAATTTTCCTCCCACTTGTCATCTAGGATTTCAATATTTAATTAAACATTGAGTATAATAACCTGTAATAACCCTATCCTTGGCTAATAAAGTCTTTGGCCTTCAGCCACAGCATCTATTAGTCCAGATTATGCATATTTCCTTATAAACAAAAGGTGCCCTCAAGTTATTATTATAATCAGGTTCTTGAGTTGTTAATTTCCATTATGGAAAAACTAACAGGAATGTGTTCAGTTAAAGCCAAATGCAGTAAAGTAAATCAGAATGAGAAATAGGATTAGGACTTTCAATATGAAAATATCCAGGTGGATGTTGAGTTTGTGGACATTGTTTTCAGCTGTTCCAAGAAGAGGGTCAAGTATCTGTTTTCAAAGATACTTGAGAACTTTTATTCTAGTCAAAATGTTGAACTAAGAAGTTGTGGCCTGTGCTGAAAAGCATTCCGGTACTTTTGTGTACTTGGATTGGCTTAGTGTTAGGTTTTTGGGCTTACTGTACTGATTGAATGAAACAGAATAGACGCTTAGACACTCTTTTCTACTTTCTCCATTTAGTTTGCCTATCTCATCATTTAATATGGTGTGAAAGCATGATAAAATCACTTGGCTTAAAGTGATGTATTTCTTATATATTTCAATGGTGCTGAGGTCATATATTAACTACAATGATCAACCTTGGTGAAGGCTGGCATTTTTCCAGTCATATCTGCTGTAGAAGAGATTAATTTTGACTATCCTTTATTAAAGTAGTTTGCAATATGTTTTCAAATAATAAATTTACATTTAATCCCCATTACCTCAGAAGAATATTGACCTATAAAAATTTAGTGTCCTAAGTACCAAGTGTCATGAAATTGCTTCTTCACTGCAGTGCTATTTGTTTCTAGGCTTAAAAGTGTGAAGAAGACAAGTAAAAGAGGAATTACCTGAAAATTCAACCATAATTAAACCACATTAGAACATAATTTTTTTATTTGACTTCACAACGGGATATAATCTCAGTTCTTTTCAACCCAAGGTTAATACTGTTAGTCACTAGTCCCAGGCACTGCAAGATGTATACCGATTCCTTTCTAAATGTCCATGTGAGAACTCTGCAAATCTCACTGGGCAGCTACACTGGTCATTATCCCCCTTTTATACAAATATTGTTTGCAGTTAGCATCTGGACTC
The DNA here is from genome assembly GCA_027560015.1 of Chloroceryle amazona. Classification (NCBI taxonomy): domain Eukaryota; kingdom Metazoa; phylum Chordata; class Aves; order Coraciiformes; family Cerylidae; genus Chloroceryle; species Chloroceryle amazona. The sequence goes on along the minus strand of JANHFX010010655.1, from coordinate 84,613 downwards.
TTAAGAACAGGATGATAGTGGGGCTGCATGACCTTAAGTTTCTTTCAAGTGTTTGTATGTTTGAGATTGAGGCTGTACTGATTATTCATTTACTTCACACATGATACAGAACAGTATAGCTGGGAAAAAAGCAGATTTTTAAAGGCTCTAAAACCCCAATAAATTCTCTAAGTAGTGCTTTGGTTGAGAAAACAATGAATATTTAAGAAAAAATCCTTAGCTACAATATTTAAATACAGTAAATGAGGACTGCCTTTCACTGAGGCCAACACTGAAGTGACTTTGGATATAACCTTCCAGGCATATGAAAGAGGAACATCTCTCAGCCCAGATTTACCTGAATGTGAGCACGTAGACATGACATCCTTTTGTTATGAGTAATCTAAAGTACACCTCTGGCTTCTATTTGAAATTAGCTTTCTGGGAAAGCAGTGGTTGCAGAAACTTATTTTAATGCAGTCACATTGGTGATTATTATTTTCTTTTTGCCTTCCAAAAGTGAGTTTTGTTTAGTCCAGGTTTAAAAACAATGGGTGTGATATGTCATAAGTATCATTGAACTTTCAGTAGGTAAAACTGACTGCAGTATTTACTATAGAACATGAGAGATGTCTTCAGAATATATAAAAAAAGTATTTATGAAAGATGAGCTTATACACTTTTAAAGAATATTTTGAGATCTGTCCACTAAAAGGTCTTAGAAAATATTACTTAAATAGGCTGACCCTCCATGGAGTGGTCGACATTCCCTGGAGATCTAATGGCTACAACTAATCTGTAAGGTGGCTGAGAAAATTAAGTATTGATTCAACACTACGTATGGTGTTGCACAGTGTTATTAAATTCAATTCAGTGGTGTTAATTCTACGTTTCACACTTTCTCAGAAGATTACATCATTATTTTAGTTTCCCCAGCAACATGATCCTTAGATTTTTTTTAGTCAGAAAATCTTGTGAAAAAATATGTGTAACTAGAACATACACAAATGAGTATGAAAAAATGTTTTTCTTTTAAAACTAGTCGTGTTACAACTCATCTTTCTTTGATTTTCTGATATCAGACTCTCCCTATAATTCCTGACTTATGTCAGGAATGTCAAAAGTTGATTTCCATCTTCCTTTGCAGTTTTACACAGTTCATAGACCGTTGTGGAGTCACATTAAATGGGAATTATACTTCTAAACCCATAAATGTTTTATCTCTATATTTAAAAGCTGCATTTAGGTGTGCTACCTGGCCTGAAACCTCTGACATCTATCACATGCCATCACACATTAATGGTGAATCACAGTTTGATTTTGCATCTGCTTGTGCTGCGTGTCCTTTCACTGTGGCACAAGAGGGGGCTTGCGGGCCTTACACCCCTGTGAAAATCAGGCCAAAATGCCACAAATGGACCAGTTCTGTTCAACAGTTATCCCAGCATACATCAGCTTAGCTAGATCATAAATAATGCTTTAGCTGACTGCCTTTTATAGCTGACAGTGTGACTGAGTGACTGGTAGTCCAAAAAGCAGCACTCATTTATGGAGCTGCTGGTGGCCTCTGGTTCAGTGGCCATCTTTCCAGTAAAGCCAAAGTCCTGAGGCAGAGCTCAGCCTTCTTTCTTGGCTCTGCCCATGCTGCTGAAGGTGACAGGGTGAGGATCACTCCCACACTATGCTGCAGTGCTGGCTTTCCATCCCACTGCTCAGAAAGCTATCTCCGAGCACCTGCAACTGCTTTCTCCCTATGTATCATGTGGGTGCAGGAGTACTTTGGATTTAGTATGACTCTCCTGTCACCTTCAAACATAATAATTGTTTGGTCTTCTTTTTCCTGTTTAAGGGAGCTGAAGTAATACAAGGGCTGAACTGAAACTCTTCAGAGTGGTATTTTTATGGGATGAAACTAAGGGTATTTTTTGTCTGCCTTGGGATGTGGCCTAAGGTTCTTGAGGGTACAAAGCCTTCTGGGGCAGTGATGGAAGGCTACACTGAATAGAAGGAGGCTAAACTAATGTGTGCCATCTTTATAAATATGTTGTTTTGTCCTGTGAGACAATTATCCTTTGAAATGTATCTGGACACAGTCTTGAAGGCAGTGATTGTTCAGTGTCCCAAAGCACAGCGGGGGCAGAGGGAAGAACCAATGGTCCCAAGCTCAGTGCTTAAATTCATTCCCTGTAAGAGGAATGAATGCTCTCTTTCCTAATAGCAGGCCAAGCAGTAAACGTAGCTTCTCCCATAGGCTTTTTTTTTTTTTCTTCTTCTTCTCAAATAGAAAGAGAAAAAACATCTCTATTGTGAGGAAGACCCTAGAATTATCTCAGGTTTCTAATACTATGTCTATATTGCTTTCAAGTTTTTGCTTCCACCAGTGTGGTGATATTTATATGTTCCTGTAATTCCAAAAGGCAATATAAATTCTGAAAATAGATTTCTCAGTCTCTGAAGGCAATTGTAATCTTGGGAGTGGAGACAACCTTGAATGAAATATAAGTGAGGGACAAAACAAGGCAGAGGGTGAACTTCATCTTTCAATTCTGTCTTCTTCTGCCATGTGACCTACAGAGATGAAAGTGATGTGAGAAAAAAACATTTAATTGTTCATGCTAAATTAGTCCCAAGATGCCTCTGAGCAAAAATTACTGAGTGAACCACATGTTTTAGTAGTGATTAGGTAGTGTTTTGTTTTGACTAATTTTATGTATGCTGGGAGTTGAAGTGAGACCGTATGTTTTATATGTTATAATAACCTTCCCTTAAAATCTAAAGAGTTACTGTTGGATTAAAACACTCTGCTTAAAAAAAGAGATAAATATTTAAGAGAGATATATTTTAAAAGAGACAGAAAAATTAAACTAGCTGCCTTTAGGAAAAGAGTTACAATGCTCGAAGACCCAATTTAATATGTCACCAGGTTTTTTAAATATGGAATATTAATAAGTCCATACTATTATTATGAGTATATGTTATTATGAGGGTATCATTTTATAAAGGATACAGTCATCTAAACAAATGTATTTTTAAAAACTACCAGAAACTGCTAGGAAGACAGATGCTGTATAATAGATCTTTAACGCAATATTTGTGCATTTGTCACCACTTTTAAAACACTGCTCTCACTTCTCAGTCCTCTGGATTCATGGTCACTAATACCTGGAATTTTCACAGGGTTCCTTCAGAAAGGATGAAAAAGACACCTTCTCTTAAAGGTTTTGTTTTCCACCGTGACTTTTCTTTCACTTGATGCAAGTAAATCTGTACTCTTTTCACCTTGCCTCATTTGCGTCTATCATTGGCTTGACAGAGCAGTGGATTTAAAATCCTGTCTGAGCCATATTACACTGTAGTTCATGTACCAGAGAGCCATCAGCATGTCCAACCATGCAGAGCTGTCGTAAATCTTACTGCTAGCCTGGCTCTTCTTCTTAGGGCAGCTCCTCAGCTCAGGTTCTTCAGTTTATTTCTGTGATATGGAAATATTCAGATATCACTTTTCTATACGAAAAGTCCCACCCCAAATGTAGGTAAATTGATGATGACATAGCAGAATTCAGGCTATGAGGAATCTCCAGAGAAATAGATCTCTTGGTGGATGTCTTCTAGGTACACAGTTTTCATCATTTATATACACAAATTTTCTTAAAACATTTTCCAATATCTGCATGGGTTTAACTGGTTGACATGATAAAGGCAAAAACAGGGAAAAGGGAAGAACTTAATTGGTAAGTACAGTAGTAACTCAATAGTTTTTGAGGTTGAAGTTTCTATTTGGAAGGGTTGGAGGGAGGCTGGAATGGAAAGGGTTGGACTTGGTTGTCCCCAGATGGACATCTAGTGCTAGAGCCAAGATGACATAGGCTATTTATCACATCTACATGGTGCTGGTCGATGTGACAGGTAAAACCCAAGGGAGGTCTGTGTTCTTTTGGAGATGCAGATGCAGAGCAGGTGGCATATCCTGGAGCATTTCAAATGGTGCTTTGTTTGGGCAGCTAAATCAGGCCTCAGCAGATAGGATTCCTCAAAGTATTTTCTCCTCTCATCCTAGTCTGGGAAGCAGCACTAATGAGACTGAGGCTGCTACTTCTTTTCTCTTCCTCTCTCTTGCCTTACTAATGGAGCCACTAATGATGGTTTTAGTCCTGCAGTAATTATTACTCTGACCTGGAGCACAAGCTCATTGAATGGAGTCAACTAGTAATGATTTTCAGTCACAAGTGATTTGAATGATTTTGAACCAGTGACCTAGCTGTTGAGGTGAAAGTTGCTATAATTATCCCTCTGGGCAATTTTCTTTCCTCTGAATTAGTTTGTTTTACTATTCTTCTTATAGTTTCCAAAAAAAACCCAAGAGCTTTATGTCTGAATGCAAGTCTAAATTGATAGTTATTTAATCTCTCCCAATATGTCTATACATGAAATGGAGATGCTTGAGCTAATGGAGATCTGAGGTAGTAAATCCATCTACCACATCACTACATGCAGTTGAATACAACCCACTACTGACATGCTAGTAAATGTGTATCCAGTGTTGCCACTTGCTGTTGCAGGTCCTTGCTAGTTCAGATATCTTCACTATACTCTATACTCTAACTGTGTAGATAAATAAATTACAGTGCCTGTAATTTATCCTGTGCAATCCTATGTCATGAGTCCTGCCCTACTTTTGAACCCATTTTATTAATATATCAGGTCCTCCTGTACAAGATGCAGTCTTCTCAGCTTGCCCAAAACCAGCTCTGACAGACTGGTGTCACTTCATGTTTGTCCAGTTTGGATTGACAAGTGATTTGCCAGCCTGACAGCGGCCATGGTCTCTGTGTGTTCATGGATTTCTGTGATGCTAGTGTTCACAGTACTGCAAAGGTGAATTTCCCCTGTGCTACCTGCCTAGAACTGGGAAGCTGCAGGTTTTTCTTGTAGAAAGTCACTCTTCTAGAAAAGTTTAGGCAAGATATTAACTTCCATGAGACTTTTTTTCCCCCTTCCAACACCTCATAAACCAGAGGATACCACACATGAACACTACCACAGAAAGTACCGGCAAAGGGGTACAGGTGAAAAATTTTATAGACATTAGGAATTTACATGCACAGATAGACATTGTTCTTTCCCAGTGACAAACCATCAGCTTCCATCAGTATTACCCTCTGTTTGGAAGGTATAGCTTCTTTCTTGCTTATGAAATTCTTTTTTATCTAATCCTTTCTGGCTTGTGAAGCTGCACTACTGTTTGTAACGCATTGTCCTGGCTTTTAGAGGAGTTTTTAATTGTTTGTTGAAATTACGTTTTAAACTATTAGGGTCAGGAGCTGTCAAATTTTGAAGAGTTTTTAATTTCTGGTAAGTAATACAGGTTTTTCAGGTGAGGCATTGACATCTCAAATGTAGATGAAAATTTAATTTTCTTTGTAGATAGCTGGACATGGTCTGAAATGATACTTCACTGGATTTCTTTCCATCTTACTAATTTCAGTAATACCTTTTGGGATAGCTTTGGTTTTCCATTTTTTTCTTACAGTTGGGTGAGCAGGCTTATACATTTAACAAAAATTGAACTTTAGTCACTTGCTGACATGAACAATGAGGGTGTTACAATAAAACAATGGAAACCCAACAATGCTGTGCAAATAAAGCCAAGTCAGTGAACCAGTTTTGTAGTTTACACAGAGAAGCAACTAAATCAGAAAAATAAAACAGTATGTGAAAAGAGACTGAATAGTGGAATCATAGAATGTTTTGGGTTGGAAGGGCCCTTTAAAGGTCACCTAGTTCAGCCCCCTGCAATAAGTAGGGCCATCTTTAACTAAATCAGGTTGCTCAGAGACCTGTCCAAACTGTCCTCAAATGTTTTAAGGGATGAGGCATCTACCACCTCTCTGAGCAACCTGTTTCAGTGTTTCACTACCCTCGCCATAAGAGATTTCTTCCTTACATCTAGTCTAAATACACCCTCTTTTAATTCAAAACCATTGCCTCTTGTCCTGTCACAACAGGACCTGATAAAAAGATTGTCCCCATCTTTCCTGTAGTCCCACTTTAAAATACTGAAAAGCCACAATAAGGCGTCCTCAGAACCTTCTCTTCTCCAGGCTGAACAACCACAACTCTCTCAGCCTGTCCTGACAGGGGAGGTGTTCCATTCTTCTGATCACTTTTGTGTCCCTCCTCTGGACCCACTCCAATAGGACCATGTCTTTGTTGCACTGAGGACTCCAGAGCTGAACGCAGGACTCCAGGTGGGATCTCTGGTAAACTGGAGACCAGGATTCCTCCACTGGAGCTGAGAATCATGCTTCTTTTTTCACTCTCCTTGTCCTGCTTAATTTTATTTTTTTTTTTTTGTACACACTGGAACTTCTTCAGTGGTGGAATTAAACTTTTAATTAAGCTTTTAATATTTTGAGGAAAATGTCTAAGAAATAATTTATCCAATGAATTCTGCATCTAAAGTTATTTTAGAATGAAATTGTCTACATGCCTGTGAATTAAATAGGCCAAGATTGTCCCCAGAGGGAGTTTTTATTGCGAATCTATTCCATTTAAAATTGTCAGGTTGGCAGTGAACTGACAATTCATTAAATTGCAACTTCTGCATACTGCCAGAGTTGGAGCTTCAAGTTGGTTAGTCAGGACCTGATCCTATAACCTTACTTATACAAGTAATAATTTCAAGGTATAATCATTCATTGCATATGTGAGGTCTCCACATCTCCAGAATGATGTATTTTGATTAGTTCAATAATTAACTGTAAATATTATTGCTTTTTTTATTGCGTGTGATTCACCTTCTGGATTTACCTGTGTAATTCTGCACATGTATTAGTCCTTCATTAACAGTCACAATAAATTATGCAGCTGGAGTGAGATAATTGCATCTGTGGGACATAGCAAAATGCCAGATAGATATGCCAGTTCCCTGAGGTTGTGATTAGTCTATAGGAACCACTCTCCCTTGAGTCTTCTTTTGTCATTAGCGTAAGACTTTATTGTGGAAAAGGCTGAGCATAATGGAAAGATTGTACTTTCAGTTCAAAGACTTTTTTAAGTTAGGTGGGTAGAGGGACAAAATAATTTAACTCCTTACATGCCACACTTCCTTGTATGGGAAACTACAACACAGGAAAAAATGTTCTAATGAAACATCTATTGACTTCTGCTAAGGTTGCTACGTGCCTCTGAATGTGCCTATTCAGCTTTAAGAGTCTTGCCAGCAACCTGATACTCAAATTCCTGCGTCTGAAAATGGGACATTCTCAGAGGCAACTACAGAGGAATGAGTATCATTCCTCTATAATTCCTATTTGGTATCAGTGGAAATACACAGAGAGAAGTGAAATCTCTTTAGAGTAGTTTCTCTACTAAGTTTAGACATATTTCTTAGTACAAAGATTACCAGATTTCACAGAAAGATGATATGAAGATACTTTCATGGGTTCACTTATTCATCTTGATTTTGTGACTGAAATGGAGTAAATTTGCAATTAGCTCAGGAGGACAAACAATTTTGGCTGAGATCTTGCCATCACTGCATTATGAAAACAAAGAGATTTTTGCTGGAATAAAATTAGAATATTATAGAATATCCCAGGTTGGAAGGGTTGCACAAGGATCATTGAATCCAACTTCTGACTCCAGACAGAGCAGCCTAGAAGTTAAATCATGTATCCTAAGACCATTGTCCAAACACTTCTTGAACACTGACAGGCTTTGGGCCATGACCACTTCCCTGGGGAGCTTGTTTCAGTGCTTGACCACTCTCTCAGTGAAGAACTTTTTCCCAATACTGGTCTGAATTTCCCCTGGTGGAGTTTTAAGATATTCTTTTGCTTCCTATCACTGGACACTTGAAAGAAGAGTTCAGCAGCTCCCTCTCCACTCACCCTCATGAGGAAGATGTAGACAGCAATGAGTTCATCCTTAAGTCTCCTCTTTTTTAAGATGAACAAACCAAATATTGTCAGCTTCTTCTCATAGGTCATGCTGTCTAGTCCTTTCACCATCTTACTTGCCTTCCTTTGGACACATACTAATATTTCTATATCCTTTATACATTGTGGACCCCCAAACTGCATGTAGTACTTGAGGTAAGGCCACACCAATGCTCATTATAGTGGGACAATCACTTCTTTCGACCAGCTAGCTATACTGTGTTTAATGGATATAGTTGGCCCTTTTGCCCAGCCAGGGAAAATTGTTGACTCACGTAGAGTTTACCATCAACTAAAAACATAGTCATAATAGTAATAACCTGTCCTGGTAGTTGGCAACCATCTTTAAACAGTGTGAAGCAAGATTAAGCATGAAGTTAAAACTGACAGCAGAGCTTGTCTCCCAAGACCATTGAGCAACACAGCAGTAGTCACAGAACTTAATAATTGCTCAGACTCCAGAGCTTTATTTAAGTTCATTGATGATATTGATGACTGATGGAACTAAATCAGAGGATGATTCCACTTCCATTGAATTATCAACTATGTGTGCTCTGTTTATGGCAGCTGGGGAAATGTATAACCTAGTCATATACAACAACTCAAATCCCTGTTTTTCAACAGTGGAAAGAGTAAAAAAATTGAAACCCAAGAATAAACAAGTTTGTGAGGTATGCCCTTCTAGTTTTAGTAAACAGAGGTCTGCAGTAGGATATTTTCTTTATGATTTCCTGTCTGTGCTGGGACACATGACAAAGCTAATATTTTGTTGAGAGATATGACTTCTAATTAAATGTTCAGGTTCCAAAAGGTTAGAGTAGAATTGTTCTTACTTTCCAGCTTTTGCAAAGAAGACGCAGAAGGATCCTATTAAAATTGCAGAAGAAGTGAACACTTCAAGAAGGCAGGGAGGCAAATAAAATAATTCCAGGGAGGACAAAAGGCATTTGAATTTTTGGAAAGATTGTTCATTATTAGAGGATATTTTGTTGGCAGAATACTTGGAGCCATGCACATAGCAGCCCTATGCTTTAGAATTCATGAAAGTCACAAATAAGTCAAGAAAAATATTAGTTTATTTAATCCTTTTACAGCTCCATAAATAAGTGTCATATTTGTTGAGAATTATTGATTTTTTTTACAGTTCGTTAAAAGTTTGATTCTCACTCTTCTCTGTCTCAGGAAGAACCAGTTCACCAAAAAGTCATATTTGTACATATCCAGGGGATGAAGTATCAGGTAACAAACAAAAGCACAGTTTATGCTTGACAATGTATGTAGGTAAACTGCATTTGATACATCTTCAGCTGCAGCAATTGTTGATACCCTTCATGACAATATTAAGTTGGTGTTTGTTTGTTTACTGTCATTGGAACCATTCATATTAAAACAGCTCAAAAAAAAAAATACAGCTTCAAACATGAAGCTTCCCTCTTGATTTCCATGCTGACTTGTATGAAAACTAACCTTATGAACTCACGCTTCATTACCTCGGAGCTGTATGGAGGCAAATCTCTGGAAGTTAAGGCAGGCTCTAGTTATTCTAGAATCTCTCTCTTTCTCATAAACTTCTCACATAATGCACAAATATTCCCAGAACTGCACAAAAGGTTTAGGTCAGCCAGAACAGTTTGTCTCTGACAGTTTTGAGAGGTGGGAGGTGTTGACACAATATTTGATTACTTTTCCTCATGTGTGAATGGCTTCACTATCAACTTTGTTTACTGTAATCTCAAAAAAATAGTGTATTCTTTACTTCCAAAACATCCACCACTCCATTGTTCTAAAGGAAACTCATTCCATTATGTCTGTGGGGTTTTTATACCTGGTTTTGCAATGATATTATGTACCAATCTCATGTTTGCTTCAAGTGAAATTACTTTGCAAGCTTGGTCTTCTGAATTTTCATACATCATTTCACAAAAACACAGCATAGATTTTTACTTATCTCAACATAAACGTCACTGCTACATGTTTATCTTGCTTAAATGAGCAGCTGCAGCTGAGGAAATAGAGAAACAGAGGGACACTATAATAACAGCTGCACAAATGGCTCAATATTGCGTGGTACCCACCACCACACTTCTAACACACAGCTTTATCCTCTACTGATCACTCGCTCTGGGAATGGCTGGCAATTAGCTTTGCTAAAAATTCCCCCTTCCTACTGAAAAAAAAATTATTTTTTTTTTGTACTTTGTCTACACTTCCACAGGCCTGCATAGTATTTTTCTTTCTGTTGTTAAAATGTATTCTCTTCTCCTTGAGACAACACTAGAGAGAAGACCATCTATTATGTATTTAGAAAATAAGTCCCTAAATCTGTAAATAGTTATTTTCCAAATTCTGAGGTAGTTCAGTGTCAGAGTTTGCCAGAACATTTCTTACAGTGTTTATTCCTGTTAAGGCTGTCTTTTCTTTTTCTTGTCTTCCAAATTTTCCCTGTTCACCACTGATACTGATTAGCCTTATCTGTGTAGAAAGCTCTACCAATATGGGCAAGAGTGATAAAATCTTGTCTGCAATAAAGAGCAGACTATTTGGAAGAAAAAAATATCAGGTGGTTGCACTAACCACCCGCTAATGACTGGGTGCCACAAGTACTGAGGATTGAACATGCAGGAATGAATGATTTATCTCAGCCTCGTGAACAATACTCAGGTACCTGTTGTGTAAAATTAGATACTGTGTTATCAGTCTGAAGTTTAAGCACTGTGTATAATCCTCATGAGAGCTGAGCAACCTCTTGACAATTGAGTGTTTATTTGGAAAATGAAAAGCTTGTTAAAAATCTCAGAAAACATACTACTAACTTTTTGTTATGCACTTTATTGTCATGATGGTTAACAAATCAATTAACATGTTAATGTGTTAGTAACTCCTATCTGAATAGATCTGGCTCAATAATTGTTGCAAGACACCGTTCATTTGTATTGCTCCTGAGAACGTACACTGTCTGAATTCTACTTGTGTTCATTAATTCCTTTCCACTTCACACATAAATATGGTACTTGACATGTTGTCCTTGGTGATGTATAATAGCAATTTGCTTCTGACCTCAAGGTCACTTTCTTTTTTGTGTATGCTACAAGCTGAGATTTCAGGAATCCTGTATGAATGTTTATGGTAGAACTGGTGCTTTATAATAACCCCTGTTGCTATGTGATAAACAGTTAATGACTTCTAAGGCTGTATTGTATTTTGAAGATACAGACCTTTAAAAGTCTATCTGGTGTTCTTCTACATGTGTGCCAAACTTTATTTCATGGGCAGGAAGGCGATGTCTGCCAGCTTCCTTATATACCAAAGCACTTCACACCCAGATCAGTCTACTTTTTTTGCAGATTAAGAAAACTGTAACACCGATTGCTACTCACTTCCGCAACCTGAATCTCATAAGCAAGTGGGCTCAGACTAAGGAAGTGGCTGAGAGATACTGCCTGGAAGGCAACTGAAAACCCTCCACTGGGAAGAGGTAATTTTTTATCATAAACAGGAATTTACTGTAGCCATTGTAATTAAAAATAAGACCATGGTATATAGCATTTAAGCTAAAGCATGAAACTCACGTTTCAGTAAATGCTGCAAAACACCTGCATAAATTTGTAAGCTAGAGGGTTGTATGATATAGAGGAGAAACAAACTGTTGTGGCCTGGAGTGATGGCTGGCATCCACATCCCAAGGCCATTCCAGATACAATGAAGGAGGAGGGTAGAGCTGCTTGTTCCCATCCCAACGGCTGGTTAGTACACATACTGGTTGCAATTTCTATTTATTCAGAAGAAAAAAAGAAACAAATATCAGCAACTACTTGGTGGGGAATCTTGAAGAGCTAGGAACAGTGGGTTCTGTCATTAATTATGTGAACGTACTAATATAAAAAGTGCTAATAATCAGGAAAAGATAATTTTTTACTGAGAATCAAGTATATTAATGTATGAGTCTGCTTCAATTCATAAATGATTAAGATTAAATTATAGACAGTAGTTCCAAGAGCTGTCAAAGGAAAAAAAAAATCCAAATCAGTAGGCTATAGCAACAGGCTTCAAAATCCTCCCACAAAAAAAAGTTAGATTCTTCAATTTAGGTCACTATGCCCTGTTAATCAACTCTGCTGTTGATTAACACCTTCAGTTTTGCAGCTACTCCCCACCATCCACTCCCAACATGTGCGAATGACCCTTGCTCTGCCCTCCAGGGGCTTTCCAGAAGGATTTTCAGTTAGAATACAGGATTTGGAACAAAGGGCCAGTGATTTTGTCTAGTTTTCAGAAGGGATGTGACCCTTTTCTGACATGTGAGAAAGGGTTCCTAAAGATCATCCTTGAGCTGCATTGCTCAGGACTGAGATGTGTGAGTTCAGCAGGCATGCTTCTGACTTCTAGCTCTGTGGGCCTTGTGATTTTCTTTACAGTTGTTATGACTAATTCAAATTTGTGTGATTTTAAAGATGTTAAGTTATAAAACCCCTTTTGTCATGGGTATTTCAATCCTTTTGTGTTTTCGGATATTTTCTAAGCTATTTGATCATCTTAAATTTGTGCAATGAGGTTGGAAACCTCTTAAAGTGGGATTGGGATGGAGACATTTTGTCCCTGGTCTTTTTAGCTATATTTTTAAATACAGTGATTATCATAATTCCAGTGTACTGATGTTCCAGTAGTGCAGAATTGGGTTTAGAATTCCAGAAATGGTTATGGTTCAGTCTGTGAAGATGAAGACTTTTGTGATTGTGGATATGCTGAACCAATAGACTAAAAGATGATAATGACGATAGTGTTAATTTTCCTGTATTTCTCCAAACCAAAATAAAATTGAGCTTGCCAGAGGAAGCTTTGTAGTGCTGCTTTCCTCTCAGTGGTTACATGCTAGAGGAAGCTTCATGGTGCTGGTTTCCTCTCAGTGGTTACACTACAAAAGGCATGAGTGGAGAATTATATTTTTAAGGGTGAAAAAGAGCTGAAAACTGTCCCAAATAAGAAATGGCAGGTCAAAGCCACTGCTTGAAGAATAGAACTTTGTCACTCAAATGACTGCACATTTAGTGGAGTTGACAGATTTTTGGCGTTATTCTGGATATACCTCAGCAGCCTTTCTGTGTGTCCTACCAATTCTGCTCTGCTGAGCTCTAGGCATCCTTTGTTCTTGGAGGATTTTACTCTCACTCTGCATGTTTCATGGACTGCTTATGATTAAGCTACTCCTTGACTTTTTGCTATTAATGTATGACAGAGGGAAGAGGTTACATATCTGCTTGAAATGAAGGTTAAATACCTGAAATGGGGGCCCATGACAATTAGACTTTAAGAAGGAAGACTTTTCATTCAAGAAATTTCAGATTGCTCAGAACCTCATCAAGCCTGAGTAGAGGAGGAGGAGAACCTCCCTCAACCTGCTGGCCACACTCTTTTTCAGCAGCTCTTTGTCATCCATGCTGGTCTCCTGCCTCCTCTACTTGATTTTTTACTCAGAGGAATGCACCTGTCTTGAGCTTGGAGGAAGTAGTTTGAGTATCAACCAGCTCTTTTGGGCCCCCTTACCTTCTACAGTCTTACCCCAAGGGATTCCTCCAAGTAGGTCTTTGAAGGGCACAAAGTTAGCCCTCCTGAAGTCCAGGGTTGCAATCTTACTTATTGCCTTGCTTCTTCCTTGTATGATGCTAAACTCTATGATGTGATCACTACTGCCAAGGCTGACCCCAATCTTCAGATCCCCAACCAGATCTTCTTTGTTTGCTAATACAAGGTCCAGCAGCACTCCCTTCCTCATTGGCACTTCCAACACCTGCGTCAGGAAATTATTATTGATGCATTGAAATCACCTTCTGGACTGAATACACCTCGCTGTGTAGCCTTTCCAACAAATACCAGGGTGATTGAAGTCACCAGTGATCACCAGGGCATGTGATCTTGAGGCTACTTTCAGCTGCCTGTAGAAGGTCTCATTCACATCCATCATCCTCATTTTTGAGGGTTGATTTACCCGCTCAACAGGTTGATCTAACAGAAAGATCAATAGAAATAAAAATCAGTTGAAGGTGCAGAGCACAAAAGAGCAGGAGAGAAACAGGATGGTGCTAAGAAAGAAAGAAAGAGATACACTAGCCAGGAGTACTGATAAGAAAGCTGAAGATAGGAATTGCCTCCTGCATTCTTATTCCTCTTCTTTTTCCTTCACTCCTGATTTGTCTCTCTTTCGACATTTAAAATCAAAATTATCTGACAAACTGAAGCCAAATTCAAGGATGAATTGCTCTAAAAAAAAAAACAAACCTGATTTTTTTCAGAATCTGCTGAAGAAAGAAAAAAAATATCCCCATGCTGTAGTTCTTAACTGTGCTGCAGCAGAGGAGCAGGAGAGTATACATAATGGGTTGTGTATAATTTATATATGATGAGAATCCATGTTACATGCAACCACAGGAGCAGACACCATAATTGAAACAAATATGTTTTTATAATTTTGTGTACTCTTAGGCAGGTATAGGTGATGTTTGGATGTGAAAGTGAAGGAACTATATTTGTTTTCAATCATTACCTACCATGCTGGGACAAATCCATTTCTCCCTGATGTTAGTTCTCATAAACTGGAATGTGCAGTCTAAATTTTCAATAAAAACAATTAGGATTTCATTTTGGGTTTTATGTTCTTGAGTGTTGTGTCCTCCTATTTCTTTCTGCCATCAGTTTTCAGATTAAGGAAGAAGGTCTTTAGAAAAGAGATTTTTCCAGTAGTAGTATTCAAGATGTCTTTACAGGGAACATGAGAACTATTTAGAAGGACTGTTATGGTAGGAAAGAATAACAATTTTTTTCCCCCATTCTTGTTTACGTTCTCAGTGTTAAGCTCCTGAGGTCATGGAAAGCAAATCAAATCTTTTTGAATTAAACATTATTATTTCTGCCAGACAATGGGAACGATTTCTCAATATTGTAAAGGATTTTCTGATAGCTCTTGAAAGGAGAGAAAGTTATTTTTTTATTGCCTATAGATTTCCTGACAACTCTTCTTAAGGAAGCTCATGAGCTTTGAAGATATCCCTTGACCTGGTCTAAAAAGTCAAATAATCTTCCCAGTTGTTGCTCAGTGTGGAAAGAAACACAGAAAACTCTCAGACTTGTGAGGAGGAATATTCCTAGGAGTATGTATGTGCTATGAATTTTGGGCTATTTTTTATTGTAAAAACAAAACCAAATGAAGAAAAAAAAAATCCTTAAAAAAATCATATTATAAAGTACTGGTACTTTGCCTAGGGCTGGAAATTATATTCATGCGGAATATTGGAAATCACTCAAGTCCTTCACAGTTTTCAAATGAAGGTTGTTCGCTCTGTTTTCTCCCTTCAGTTTTGAAAGGGTCCTCCATTTGAACATCTTTCCAAGATGCAGTGCAGTAAAACTATTTGGGAAATCTCAGAGCACTTTGTGGAAAAGTGAAGCTTCTCCTACCCTTCTCAGCACGGTCCTGGTGCTGCTGGATTCCCCAAACAGGAGTCCTGAGGTGAGCAGGGTGAAATATGTTGTCCTTATTTATAGACAATTAAAACCTAGGTGCTTACACACTTGTTTGCAAGTTGCTTACAGCTGTTTTTCCTGAATTCCTGTCTGTCGTTTGAAATCCAACCCAAAAAGTCTTTGCAGTTTTTGAGCAAACCTTCAAAACAAAAGGACACAAGCAGGCATTTCAAGATGAATACTGATGGACAATTACAATGTTTACTGCCGGTTGAGAATGTGAACTTTGGAGAACAAATGTTCAATTAATGAATGTTAAAGGACCTCAATGGGCCAAGTGTTACTCCTCTTCTTTATCATTCCTCTTTCACGCGAGTTTCATGTTGCTTGGCCTCAATTGGTCTGCTGAGCAACTTTTATCTCGCACTTCTTAAGGGAGTTCTATGCCTGGGAAAACAGGAGTGAATACCTAGAGTGATATCTTCATTTCTTCACCCATTGATATGGGAAATATGAGAGCCTGAAAGTGTGAGCTGCAGTCTTGGGAAACTGGAGGAGCTTAACCAGCATTTGTGTTCTTCAGTGCCATGGCATGAATGGCCAAGTCACTTACTTTGATCACATCAGGACTCTGCTCATGCAGATTCAGCAGCAATGAAACCATGCCAGAGAGGGCTTCCTCTTCTATTAGGAATTTATCTTTCATGTTCTGAGTAATATCTAAATATTTTAAATGCAGTGCAGCATTTTTTGTGTCAGTCCTGTGGAATACACCACAGGGAAGGGCTTCATCAATTTTACAGAGTGGTCCCAGAAAAATCACTGACAGAAGGAGAATGATTTTAAATTTGTCAAAATGTAGACTTTAATAAGTATTCCCACTGATAAAGAGGCTTTGAAAAGGAATGGTCTTGTGAGCACTGCAGCAAGAGTGAGGAACTAGAATCTATTTTGTTTATGGGTAGAATACAAACAGCTTAAAATCTAAATACAATCAAATAAAAGTAGTATTTACCTCTCATCTAAAGGGTTCTTCACTTTCATTCTCATGAGGTTCATCTGCTTATACTATGGGGTATTTGCAGCTCCCAGGGTGACCTTCGTTAGGCACCTCATTAAACATCTGTGTCTCAGTTTTCCTATCACTACAAATGGTGATGATAACAATTACCTACTGCACGGGGACTCTGTCAGGCTTAATTAGATAAGTTTTCCAGAATTTTGAAAATGCCGTAAGATCTTCAATTGGTGAATGTTACCAAGTTAAGCTGTGTGATGAAAGAAGATGTTCTACTTCTGACTTAGATATCAATGTCATGTTACACCAGGCACATCTGTGAACCAGGTTTGCATATGACACCTTATACTTACATAGCCTGTGATCCAATATAGTAATGCCATCCTTACACACTTAAGGCTTGATGTTGGTTTTGTGCTGATTTCATGCTATGGTACACCTCATTTATAACTAAAAGTGTAGTCTGTACAAACTTTTGATATGGTTTGCATTCAGCCTTATAGGATTCATTTTTGTCTTTATGGGAACAAGTCTTTTCTGTTTTCATTTATTCTGTTCAGGGTTAGCAGGCATAGGTGTGTTTGGTTGTTACTATGGTGGATGACAATTGCTGTTATTAGTGTTTCTTGCTGGGGTATCTGGCAGAAATGCAAATGGAAAAGTCAGGTTTTGGAAGCACAAAGTGACTGAATTAGTTGTTTTTCTAAAGCACACATTCATTTTTCCATAGAATCAGATTTTGCTTTTATTTTTATTCTGTTTGTACAGACATACACACACTTGGACTAGTCCCTTAAAGCTTTAAACACACTTCCTAAAACCATCTCTCTGTTTTGTGCTTTACAACAGCCGAGAAGGGTTGAAACACTGTCAGTCTTCATAAATTTCACACCATATTTGTCATTGCTCTTGCAGTCCATGACAATTCTGGTGATGACCCCAAAAACCATCGAAAACACGTTTTCACTTGGATTACCAAAACTATTAAGGATCTCTGTAAATATAGCTTGGAGCTCTTTCTTCTATAAAAGAAGACATGTTAAAAGGGCTGAAATAACTACTTCTTGCTGTAAGCTGTGAGGAGAGGGAAATGATTAGAAAGGGCCAGTCCAATGGTGCATGCACTCAACCATCTGCTACAGGGACAGCGAGCTTTGGAGGTGACAAAGGGAGATTATTTTCCGCTTTCCTTCACTTCCGTGGCTTGCCATAGTGCAAGTGCACAATGTTTTGGCCCAGCTGTAGCATTTCTTAGCTGTAGCCTTTTCTGAGAGAAATGTGTGATGAGAACCAACTTTCTGTTTCTGGTATATTATATAATATATATATATATATTCTGAATTCACTGATGATCTTCAAGTATTCAAAGCCATAAATGAACAACTTCCCACTTACCTTCTGCAGGTGCAGAGCAGCATTTCAAACTCTGAAAAGACCAGTTCAGCTAATAGTAGGATTTAGGTCAACTACTAATTGCTTCAAGTGTCCCAGGATGTACTCATTTTTAACACTTTCTTAGTGGATTGTGTGCAGAATATCTAAACCAAAATGAAATGATTGCCAAGCTGGAGGGACAGGTTTCCTAATGGTTGTCATTCCTGAACTTCTTAGTTGTCTTAGAACTAAGAAAATCAACATCAACACTTCTGCAGTCCACTTTGCTCTGGTTATAAACATCACCCTTGATCAGTGCTTTAACCTTTGAAAAGCTGAGGGTCTTGTATTTTTCAGCCCTGTAGTCTGCCTTTGTCCATTTCAGTTGCTGTGCCCTTATTTTGACCATGTTACACCCACAAATCCCAGTAGTAGTATGTCAGGTTTCTCATGTGAAGCAATAGGCACCTGCATGGAACTAGCTCTGTTACCCACTTTTTCCTAGTCCTTATTTTGAAGCTTTTAGTAGTTTACATCAGAGGAAAACCAAGACTTGGTTTGTAGATAATAGCAATTGAAATAGGCAATAAGAGTTTCTCATGATCTCCATATACAGATACTGACAACAGATGACTGGGCAGCATCTGCAACTGATCAAAATGTTCTCCAATCATCACTAATAGTAGGAATGGTCATCACAGCTCCTGATGAAAATTATCCAGGCTTATGGAAAATGCCCGGGGAAAATCATCAGCAATTTTTGTTCCTGATGGCAACCTTGAAGTCAATGTATGCAACTAGCCAAAGACCCCACAAATAAAACTTTGTGCTTCTAAGTCGATTTCAACATCCTTTTTGTGACATCACACCAAATCATGCTAAGGTGGGACTCAAGCTCAGGATTATTTAGTTATTCATGTGACTCATTCCGTTGTTGAGAAAGACCGATAGCGCTAAATCTCAGATATCTCTGTTTCTCCAAAACAGGCAGAAGGCTCAATCCAGCAACCAAGGTCACTGAAGTCAGGTTCAGCATCTTCTGGTGCAAGTGGGTGCTTTGGTAAAAATGGAAAAATTGAGTCTGCAGTAGTGCTTCACAGTGATCTGTAGGGTAAATATGACTGCTATTACTGTTAGAGAAGAAAGAATAACCCAAGGGAGGATGCATTATAGAGGTAGTAAATTGCATAGTCCAACCAGATGAATTCAGAACATTTTTCCCTTACCTAGATAGAGGAAGAACACCTTCCAGGTAAGTCTCTGGCACTGATAAGCATTCCAACACAGCTGATAAATTTAATCAAGGAGGATTTATTCTTTTTATTGGTACCTTTCAGATTGCCAGGTGCACAGCTGGATTCAGGACAAAAGGAGAATTAATCAATAATCAGTTGGCAGGCCTGCACAGGTAGCTCAAGGCATACAGTAAAATAATGAAAGTTCCACCATCATTTCAAATTGGGCACTCTGCCTTCATGAATTTGATAAGGATTAGATTCTACTTTTCCTGTCAATGTTTGGTAATATACTAGGCAGAATGGAATTGTGGGATTCATGTTGATTAGCTCTCTCCAAAAGTTACGGGTTTACTTTATGACAAAGAGCTGGCTGGCTTCAAAATAGAAAAGTAAATACACCCAAATGACCACAGCTATTCAGACAAGACGGGTAGGTGATATGAGTCCTGGACTGTATTCTGACTACCTGTGACTTATAGAAGCTTCTGTTCTATTTCCATGTTGGTGCATTTATTATTTTTTCTGCTGATAGATAACATGTACATCTGGTTTATCAGTTGTATTTATCTAATGGTATTAAATGAAGTGCCTTGCAATATCCCAGTGTTGAATGTGACTGGAGTTCCTTTTTGGCTTCATGGAAATACCAGTTTACTTCAGATCTGAATCCCCCCCTTCAACTACTGTGCTATGTCTAGGAAAGCCATGAATTTCTCCCATTTTGTTTCTGCTTTACAGCAGACACGTTAATGATTAGCTGCCCCTTATTTAAGTCAAGAAAAAGAATGGGTGTCACTTTTGGAGTTACTCTTGTGTTTTCTTCATTTTAGCTATATCTTCTTTCCCTAAAATAAAAATCAAGAGGGTGAGCAAGAAAGATGTACAGATGTCAGCTGAGTATCTCTGGGGTTTTTGTTCTTCACATCTTCTGGTAAGCACAAATGAAAACAATGTTCACAACAAGTCTCAGTGAAGCAAGCCTATCTACTTGCATTAGCCCAAGCCTGATCTACCATGCTAATAGCATTTGCTTTTTCATTTAATTGTCCTTATTGCAGCATCCTATGCCTTTTACATATTTCTGTTCATAAAATACTGTATTCTAGTATATAGACTCTTCTGCTAGATAAAAAGTCAGATAATATAGCAGAATACAAACTCTGAAAGTAAAAGTGTTTACAAGTATACAGATAATGTTGGGGTTTTGTTTGCTTTTGGAGAAGAAACAGGAAACTAGCCATTTCTCATCCTATTTGTCAAACAACTTTCTACCGATAGGTTTACTTTTGCATTCATCGGTGTTATTTAAATCACACATTTTTACTCAACCTGGGGCATTATTATTGCATATGACTCCATTCACCTTCATGAATTTAATTCCAGAGGATTCTCCTGTCTGAAAATTTTGTAAACCAGCTGTCCTAAAATCCTTGTGAACTTCCTCGCTCAAGTTACTTTTGGAGGTGATCTCAAACTATCATCTATGAACAGTCTTCCCAGCTTGTAGCTTGTAAAAATAAGGTTATCCTTTACATTAACATTTAATTACCTCACAAAACTGGATCTTAGAATCTGTCTCGTGGGCCATACACAACATCCGTGAGACTAAGTAATGTGGCTGAATGACCAGGAAGATTAATACAGGAGCATAAAAAGCACCCACAGGCACTTTGCTTTCCTTATTATGGAATATTATAAACAGGACTTTTGATGCCTGGAAGGAAAAAAAAGGTAGAAATTTAACTTGAAAATAATCAGTAACATTTCTGTCTTTGTAATAAGTACACTTTGCTAGTCTCCCAAGCTACAGCGAATGGTATGTTATTGTCACTCAAGCTGACAGTTAACGGATGGATGCTGTCACCAGTAATCACAATTGCCACTGGCCAGGTAGCAATGGTACAGCCATTACCCTCCACTGTTATAACTGTGTGAGGATGGGTGGCTTGAGATTTTCTTGATCAAATTTCAGGCTTCAAGATAACCTTTTTCTATAGGAAGGAAATAATGCACCCATTAGAAAGATTTTTTTTTCCTGAAGAAGACAATGCCATGAGACCAAAAGGAAATTATTTTGTTTGTTTTTGTGTGTGTTTTTTGTTTGTGTTTTTTGTTTGTTTTTCTCTTTAAAATCATGTCTAAATGAAGTAATAATGAAAAAAAGTCAACCAAGTACCAGTCTGCACACAGTCTGCAGCCACGCCAAACTCAGTTCCTCTGCTAGTGTCTCTACTGAATACCTGTTTTTCACTTTTAGGAGACAAACGATGAGGAGATTTTAACCAACCTCTATTACTTGGGTGTATAAATTCCAGCAGATATTCTTTCAAAATTTCTCTGTTTAAGGGTGACTTTGTCTTAAACTTTTTTCTGTTACTAGAAGCCAACATCAAAATCCTGAGAAAGGCATTCTTGCAGACATCTCACATTTCCAGCTTACTGTGGCAATAGTGGAACTCCTCATCCCAAACCTTCCTGAGAGATCCTCAT
This sequence comes from Chloroceryle amazona, assembly GCA_027560015.1. Taxonomy (NCBI): domain Eukaryota; kingdom Metazoa; phylum Chordata; class Aves; order Coraciiformes; family Cerylidae; genus Chloroceryle; species Chloroceryle amazona. Next base: position 63,119 of record JANHFX010010655.1, on the reverse strand, counting down.
GAACTCTGTCATGCTCTCTCCCTTCCCTCACAGCTCTGAAGTGATGTTCCCTCCTAGTCTGATTTATAATGGCCATGCATAATCCACTGATAACCCCTCAGGCATGTACCAAAAGCCTTCAGTTATCAAACAAGGCAGCACTGTGTCCTGTGCCTGCCTGCATGTTCTTACAGAAATAGGTAGCAGAGAAGCACAATCTTCAAAGAAATGACTTAATTCACAGCTTTCAAACTTGTTGGAGAGAGGGTTTGTTTGTTTGTTTGTTTTATTTTTCTTTTTGGTGACTTCAACTACCTCTGGAAGAAGGTGGAGGCTGACGTTTTATTTGGCTTTGCCAGTCGAGTTGGATGGCTGTAAATTGAAGAAAACGTACTGATTTGAATGGGTGTTACCAAACCTCTTCCCTGTCCTGCTGTGGAAGTGAGGTGGAGACCAGTTATGAGAAAGTGTGGAGGGACTGGACTTTATATACTTCTTCCCATTTCTGCCCCACAAAATGAGCCTTGAGCCACAATCACTGCAAAGTTAGGGTTACCTTGACCTCCTGGGCACATTTTCCCTCTTTTACTCTGTTTTTACCTTATCATGCTGTCTTGCCCATAAACCAATCTCTGGCATACTCTTCACTGTGTGATGAACCACAGTTCTCCTATCTGGTCAATCTGGAGATGTAGAGTCTGGCTAAAGACCAACAAATTAATTTATACTCTTATTTTGGGATTACAACTGCTTACCTATCACAAGGGAGGGGGTGTCTCAGAAGGGCCGAGAGCATCTCCCCTGGGTGTTTTTCATCTAGTAAGCACACAGCTTCTGCAGCTGCCTGCATGGCAACAACTTTCTGTGTAGCCTGGAGGTGGAAATAAATGATATCTATGAACTATGTCACCTGGAAGAAAGTAAAACTAATTTAGTTTATGTTTCTCCTGTAGATTCATTCCCCTTTCTGGTTTATGTCTGAGCAATGTGAAGGTCAGTGTCTGAGTGGGATTGAATCACAGCTCTGCAAAAGCCCTCTGTGCCAAATAACAAACAGCACAGCTTCAGAAGTGAGAAAAGCTAAAGGCTTTATGCGTCAAGATGATACGTGCATCTGCTGCAAGGGTTCATAATTTCAAGAGAAGCAGAGGGAGCTGAGGATTTTGCAGAATGGGATCGTGATATAAACATGAACGGGTTGATATGAGATGGTAATCCAGGTCTTTTCATGCTGTAATCACTGTGTATCTGATTATTCCCGATCTCCTATGCCAATGTCTGTAATAAGAGGTGTAGTCCAACAGGGACAAGAATTCATATCTGAAATGTCTTTATGTGAAAACCTGAAAAGAGGCATTTTTAGGAGCACTTCCTCCCTATTTTCTGCTACTTTCTAGGACCGAAAATGTAAAAATATTATTTTTTTTAACTTTTGCCTTTGTCTATCAACAGTTAAACAAAGTAAAGCTGTGGGAAATGAAAAACAATAAAAGATAAATAAAATTTAACTAGGCCCTAAAAAGGTTTTGTTTAGATGTGGGCAACCAGTTTGTTGATGCCAGTTTTTGACTAACATGACAATGTTGTTTTCTGGTTTTCAGACTGTTTACTGTTGTACAAACAGATCAGAAATCCTCCTAGAAGCCCTGGGGAGTAACTGTTAATTGACTCCATTCCTTGGAAGAGTGGGAGAGCTGCAGCCTCCTTGCAAACATGTGCTGTTGCCCGTTCCTCTGTAACAGAATGAAGCTTTATCGAGAAGACTGGAGGTGAGGCGAAACAGTGAATTTGTGCCAAAGCTTTGCCCCTGTCTGATGTGGCACTGCTGATGCTGGGGACACACATCTTGTTTCAGCAATGTTTCCTGAGAGATTGCCATTCCCAGAAGGCATACAGCTCCTTGTCATCAGCCTCCTGCTGGGTGGAGGGTCCTTGGATCCTCCTTAGATCTGCCTGCTGCACTCCTCACACAGTCAGTCTTTAATTCATCATAGACACAATAAGCCAGACATCTTAAGGAAATTAACTCCCAGGTCTTTGCTAGCCCATCTCATATTTTCACAGGCAGCAGATTAGCTCACTGGCTGATCAGCAAATTGTGTTCCCCAACAAAGAATAAAACCAAGCAACTGAGTATAAGCAAGGGAGGGTGAGTACTTCACACAGCTAGAATGTGCTGAGGGTGTGTCCACAGGCAAATGCAGACTCTTCTAGTGATACAGAGAAAATATTTCTAGTTCCAGAATGAAGATTTCTATCCCTGGGGTGTGTGGGGAAATAGCAACCCCCCAAACTTATTTGGAAATAGTGGAGAAGGAAGTCCCAGAAATACGAAACACCATCTGCTCCAAAATTTTGCCATAGCGTTCATGTTGCTCCTCAGATCCTGAAGGATTGAAGTCAGCATTGCTGAAGCTCCTTGGACATGAACTCTGGATGTCTCTCTTAGGCCAGCCACAGCTACAGGGATTCAGCTTATCGCTGTGGGTAGTGGGGTGGATTTTTCAGGGGTCTGAAACAAATAGGAAAAAACTTGTTTGTGACATTAATGCACTAAGAAGAAAAGGAAGGTAGCACAGCATTATAGCCAGAGTTTCAGTTTGAAAGCTCTGGGGTTGGGTTAGTAACTTTCCACAGGAAGTTTCCAAATCTTTCTTATATGAGTTTATAAAGTAAGCTGAACATGTGCAAAAGGAATAAAAAGGACATGTAGGATGAGTTTGAGTGGAAGAAAAAACTTACAAGACCTGTCAAAGGCTAGCAAACATCTGCAAGAATAGCTACAAGAAGTCAAAATCAGTCCACTAAGGAAAGTATGTATATCAAGAGGCAGACAGCTAAGCCTATGTCAAGGAATAGTTTCAGGTACATTGGGAATAAATCCACAGCATACAGAGAAAAGGGCAAGAGCATAAATGGGCCAAGAAAAAACAATATCCAAGAGAGAATTAGAATGGGAGAAGTAAAAAGCTGTGATTTGCACAGTCAGGGGAGAGTCCATTGTACAGGAGTGGCAGAGAGAAATGCCCGCTTATATGAAAACAGACACAACATTGCCTAGCTTTAGGCAGCAGTTTGCTGGGTTTCAGGATGTCATTCTTGATACTTCTAGATGAAGCTCTTCCCCTCCTTAATTGTGTTGCATTACATGTGTCCCTGTGGCCAGCATAAGGAAATTCCAGACACTTCCCTGGATGTTGTGGATACTCAACACCTCTGTAAAAACAGAATGGGAACTGCTAAGCCAGGTCAGACCTGCAACCCACCTTAACTCACCGTGGTACCTTTATTGTCAGCAGTGGATGCTTCAAAAGGAGATGAGCTGTAGGAGCTGACAGACAGCAGGTAATCTCTCCTTCACAGTATCATTTGGAAGGGTGACATTGTTGCCCTTCCCTCACCAGCAGTGAGAGCTTCCAAAATATAATTTCAATGAAATATGATGTGACTTACGACATCCATGTTTTAAATGCTGGCATGGATCTATTGGTGTCTCCCAAAGAGTACAATAATACTCGGGGACCTTTCGTGTGAATTGCAATGCTGACTAAGCAACATAGTTAAGCAGTACACCAACATTTTCCTATTTACTGATTAATATTTGCATTTAGGATAGAAATCACCAGGGTGGGGCTGAAGTCAGACATCACTGGTGGTTGAAGAGGAGAAGATAAGGGACACAAACATGTCACAGGTACTGTTTTTATCTGACTAACAGGAGAAATATAAGGTGGTGTCTCTGGCCCTGGGCCTGCAGACACCAAACATGGGATGATGAAAGTATCCGAGCACAGGGCTGAGTCCTGGATAAGAGCCAAATTTAATTTTCTTTTTATTTGCACTGGAGCTACTGAAAGCAGTGCTATTTAGTATCAGAGGACTGAGCAGGCTCTTGGGATGGGTAGAGGAATCTGAGTGTTCTGAGGCATGGTTAAGTGTCAATGTAAGTATTTTGCCCTCCACTTCCCTTGCCTGCCTTTGGTAGTTGTCCTTTTGAAGAGCAGAGAAGCCAAAGTAAAATATCAAGAAAGCAAAGCTGGGATGCTTAACTCTGGAAGGCTGCACTGACAACCTCTTAGTGAGATGAATGGCATCCAACTACAGATGTGAACGTATCCTGTAAACTCAAAGAGCTAAATCTGAGAACCGGGAACTTAATAATTTACAAAGAGAGCTAGTGAATAATTTAAAGGTTGCAAGCGAGCCATTCCCTGGCCTGAAATTAGTTAGTCTGGTTGCCTTCTTGTACTTGTCAGGCTGGTAGCTCTTCCAAGGAGACAGGTTGGCTGTTGTCTGTGCTTGTTCAGCACCCAGTGGAGCACAAATGTTGGGAAGAAATAATAATAAGAAATAGGTGGTGCCAGCAGCTATCAAATAGCAACCCAAAAATAGAAGGGGGGACACTTCTTGCTGATTCAGGGGTTTGTAAACCTTTTTGAAGGGAATCATCAAGGCAAGATAAAATTTCCCCACTCATGGCCAGATATGAGGCAGTTTTCAGAAAGCACAAATGTCACGTCACTCCCTACGAGATGACTTCCCTGATATTACCAAGTGCTCTTCTAAGACATGGGGCACTACACACTTTCAGTGTCACAATCCTACAGATTCCTTAAAGTAAGTAGTCAAAGGGGATGTCCAGCCTTTTTGTCCACCTGGATCTAGAGACACACAGGTGTGATGGGCACTGCGTGTGACATGCTGATGTGTCAACTGAAGTAGGTACTGGATAGCAAAAAGGCCTGCCTGAAAAGTTTGAGTCTGTCAAAGTTTTAAGCCACCAAATAGTGGAAAAAAAATATTGGGAACTTTTAACTCAAAGTTTTGCTACCAGCATTGCCTGTAGTCTTATTTCTCTTTCCTCAGCACATCAGAAGTCATTGTCCTCAAAAACAAGCATGACTTTTTTTCTTACAGTTACAGGAGCACAACATTCATCAGACCCAGCCCCCTTCCTTCCTCTCCCCCTGATCCCAGCAGTTAGAGCATCACAAAATACATGGTTTCTCGAGAGGTATATCTACTTTCTGAGTCAGCAAAGATAGACCATCATGAGAAGAACAATCCTTCTTTCGTATAAAATGTCAGCTTTTGAATCACAAGTAAACCCAAAGTTTAAACAGCTGTGTTTGGTGAAGAAACACAGCTACACCATTTGGAAGTATGCTTGGTGTGACCTGATGTCACTAGTTACACTTTGCCTCAGTTTCACAGTTTTGTGCAAGGCTGCAAATCTTTGTGTGTGAGCCCATCCAGTTGTCTATTTTCCCTATTCATTATTTCTCAACACCTTGGGCAGCTTCAGTTGCTGCTTAAAAGGATAGACACCCCAAAGGTCATTGCATATCTGTGAATTTCCTGAGGGTGGGTGATGGCAAGAGAAGTCCTGTTGAGGCCCTGACAGTGTGGCATTATCCTTTACTGGCACTGTAAAAATTCAACAGGAGAGCTGAACTATAAATGTTCCAGTTCTGACAATAGTTTCACTGGTGCTTGCACCTACTTAGGTACCAAAGTCAGTTAGCTACATTTCAAGTCTGACAGTAATCAGACTTTATTAACATCTCACAGAACCACTTGTTCCTTCCTAAGATCTCCTGAAGTTGGAACCTGAAATATTTTCCAATCACTGTTCTGAGTATTTATAGTCTGTTGCTGCCCATGTGTGTGTTCAAATAATCTCTGTTAAAAATGGCTGCCTTAATATGGAGACAAAAAGACATCTTTATCACATATCTAAAAACATAATGTGGTGCTGTTTGTTATATAAATGTCACACAAGGTCAATATTATTATGGGATAGATATGTGTAGGGCTTGTTCATCGTCTGCCAGCAGATAAAAGTCGGAATGGATGGACATGAAATAACAACTTCAGATGTTGCCTGCCTGATAAATATTGGGATTGTAATTGCACCTCCAGAAATGAGTTCTAAAAATAGAGTGAGACAAAAGAAAATGAGAAGTGAATAAGAATTTATAATAGTGTTTTGTATAATATTTCCTTCATTAGCATCCATCTGGACAGAACTGATTAAGAAGTTCTTAGAAGACGTCACTAGGCAGGAGAGACAAAGATGAAAGGATATTCAGCAGCAGACAACCAAGATGTTGTGCCATCAGTCGAATGAATGCGTAAACACTGACAACCTGCAGGCTGCACTACATTTCCCCTACTTTACTCCTAATTAGTGCTGTGACATGCGTGATTGAAAAATAAGCTGTTTCAATCCGGATTTGTCCTGCCTGCAGTTCCCCTTGCTGTGTAATGAACACACTCAGAGGGCGATGTAAACCTTGTCAAAGGCCCAATCCAGACAGAAGGGCCAAAGTTGACAGAGGCGTTTCTAAAAGACCAGGGGGAAATGCATTCTGTGCAGACAATTAATTAGAAATATTGGATGTAGCATTCAGGCTGCTGTACTGAGCTGAAAAACAAACCAGCACAGGATAGATTTTCAGTTAACAGGCAATTCATTATCAAACAAACATATTTATGTAGAAAAGATTTACTGTCCATAATAATATTTTTGGATTAATAGTTTTAATTAGCAGAAAACCAAACTTGAACTATTCTACAAAGATATCCCACACTCTTTGTTAATGTACCTGTCATTAACTTTGAAAAGAAGTCAGGTATGGAAATACATTTTTTTCCATGGCAAAATCTTTCCTTAAAATAGCAAATAAAAATTCTAGCCATTATAAACAAAAACTCAGGCAAATTGTGCATTCTAAATTATTCAAGCTTAGCCTGAAATCAGGTAGGTAATTTGTCAGGCTTTTAGTAAGAAGCATTAGGAGAGTCACTATAAAACTAAATCAGGGGAGGTTGCTACATTTTTATCTTTACTTTTTGTAAAAGCAGGTCTATGGAAACCATCTGTGGCTGAACCCAACCCAGTAAGAAGTCTTGGAAGCCTCAAAAATAGTCAAGTTCTTGAGTTTTCTCTAAAATAAATATTTAACATAATTTCTCATCTTACTGGGTACCTGAGGCATCACTTGTGAGAGATGTGTGTTAAGACCCCTAAGAGAAGGAAAAGCTTTGTTTAGAGCTTATACTTTCTTGGAGGCTACAAAGTGCACATGAAGAGAAACTGTGCCTATGAGGTTGCATTCCTCTGTGCCTTGTGGAGAATATCTGCAAAGCTACACAGGGAAAAGTCATTTTAAAGATCAGTGGTAAGGCTACAAAGTTCTTGGGGTTTCCTGAGGAAGAGAAGTATGGTGCAGGAGCCCTACACCCCTCTTACTGAGAATGGCTGATTTCCAGGGCTTCTGCTGCCACTGGCCAGGCTGAACTGGAAGGTTTTGGAGTCCCTCTCTGCTTCACCAGCTACTGCTGTGAAGGGTTTTAATAGTCCAGGAGCAGAGCAGAGTTCAGCTGCAAATAGCAGATCCTGTTTAGGGGAAGCGAGCCATTGTCCTTCTCCTGGCCAACCCTAGGGATCCCCCTGGGCCATTCCCTTCCTCTGCAGCCTGACAGCTTTCCCTGTTGGAATGAGGCTGGCTCACTCCCAGCTCTTCTCATGCAGTCTGTGGACTCTACTAACCCCACTTTTTTTTCTGAACGTTTGTATCTTGATTTCCCATGGAAACAAGCCTGGGATGATCCCCTCTTCAGCCTGTGGGACTCCCTCCTCACTCTTAATAATTCTTGAACTTGGTAGCTGTTTCCAGCCAGTTTTGATGGAGAGACAGAGGTCTCAAACGTAATTATGTTTTTACCAGTTTTATAAAAACAGACAGTTGGGTAGATGAGGAATGGGAGTATGAACACTTGCAAATTCACCCCTGGCTTATGTTTGATCCCTCTGGCTTATTGGCATCACTGATTGTGCCAGCCCAAGGATGACTGCCAATATATTATGTAGGAGGACATTGCATGTATTTGTGGTGTTAATGGAAAGTTGTGTAATTTGGCAAACAAAATAATATCAGAGGACAAAAATGGCAGGAAATGGAGGCTTTGTCACATCTGATGCTCATGGAATTTCTTATTCTACATGAGTGAGATACCACTTTGCAGCCAACAGTACAAAATGTCTAACTATTCATTGTTTCATCTCTAGTCTGTGAAGCTGTTAGTCAAACTGTAGGCCAAGGGAAAGGTTTCTCAGCAGAAGTCCTAGATCAGTAACATGATCTGATCGGTGTTGAAATACTGGACAGACCAAAATTACACTGAGGTGTAACCTAAAGGGCCCCTGCATAGGTAAGAGTACATTTAAAAACAAGGGGGAACAACCAGTATGCCCTGAACTGTGAAGCTATTCCATTGCTTCTACAGCTGCTGTACATAATTAAAAGAATTGATGCTGTAATGATGTGTTTTACAGATGGGTTGTTTATGACACCATACATCAAGAGAATGAAATGATCTCACTGTAAATATCTCCCAAGCAGTGACATTCTGCTGATACTTATTAGATTTGATTGTACTCAGGATGAGTTCAAACATTTCTGTGAGCAATGACTGCTCTAAAGCTATCTTACTCTACATAGAGACTCAAAATTGCTTAGAGAGAGTTCCATAAAGAAGCAACCCCTCTGTTATCCCCTCAGCGAGGCATGTAGGCAGCGTTGTGTTACTATGTAGTGAGCTATTTATGATTACAATTTGAAGGAAAGGTCCCTTAGCTTCCCTGAGTTTCAAACACACTTAAATGGGGGTTACTAGATTGCAAGTTATTTTTTGCCTACAGTTCTCATTGAAAATCTCGTCTGCTATGAAATAAAGGTATCATCTGGCTTTCCACTGTTTCTCTACAAATTGCCAAAGCTGTGAAATCAGGAAAATGGGAAGAGAAATGCTTTATAGCATTATGAATGTGCTGACAGAAATAGTTACTAATCAGAGTGATAAATTTCTGTCTGATCCAAGCAGCAAACCAAAATAAAAAAGGACATATTTGTGCCAGCATATATCAAACCCCTTGAGCTGTGCTCCTTTGTCAGACTTCATAAATACTGGATCTGTCATCCCAGTTTAGCTGCAGCACTACGGACAAGACAGTAGGAAAGTATTTATTTGATATGATTATGATATAAACTTCATGTCTGATTCTTCTCTCCCTCACAAAGTGGAATGTTAGATTAGATGTTACCATGTCCGCATTGTAATTAGCCTTCTTTTCACTGACTTCTATTTGATTGATGAGAAAACAATTTTGCTTATTTTACTTGAGCCAAGGAAAAGCTAATTATATTCATTTCTGAAAATGTGATGCTATTAAAATTGAGAGAAATGGTTCTGAATAAAATACAGAACTTGGAAAAATGATTGTTTCTATTATTAGCAACAAAGCACATTGTCTCTGCTGTAATTGTGGAGATACTTGAAATAATCTGTCTTCTTCCTTATCACCATTGTGGAAGGCAAAGAGAAAATAAGAAATCTGCACTTGAGACAGATGCACTGCCATCTCCACCAGCACTACAACCCGTATGTCAGCTACTTGACTTAAGGTAGTTCGGGAGGGAGATCTTAAGAGAGAAGAGAGACAGACAGTTAAAAGGCATTTCCCCTCATTCAATCCCTTTTATCTCTTCTCCTATGTCTGTTTTTATCTCATCCATCCTTTGGCAGTAGGGTGGCATGCTAATGAGCAAATACCTGGTGCATCCGTGACCGTCATTGGGGAATAATTAATGCGGGTGCCAAATGCCCTTTCTGCAGTTCTTTGGACTGTGTGGGGTTGTGTGTGAGTACGTAGGAACTCATATATATGTGAGGATCAAGAAAAATTAATAAAGATACTTTTATTTCCTGTGCTTTGTAATGAGACAGTAAAGATCTGCAATATTCATGTTGCTCCAGTTCAGCCCGCTATTCTTTCCAAAGAATTATTATGGTAGTGTTCTTCAAACTACTTCTTTACATGGGTTTCTACTGTACATAATTTCATATTTGCAATGGGGTTGCTTATTAGTTGAACATTTTTTGTTCTGCTTACTTTCTAGAAGTTATTTTGGATGTATCCTTCTGGAGAAAAGAAATGGCATTATACTGAAGCAAACAGTCAAAGATATTTAAATTGGCTTTTAGATGAATGCAAGCAAATGTCAAGGTGACAGCTTGCTTGTGCTTACAGTTTCATCTTCAAATGTTGAACTATGCATTTAATCTGTTTATTTTGTGCTCCCATTACAGCTTTTAATTTACTCCAGAACTGCAAATGATGCTTTCTCAAATATGTAAGCAATAAGAAAACAGTTGTATGTGTGTAAGAAGTAGACGCTAGAGACTGAAAGACAAGACCAAACTTTGTTCAGGGGGAAAACCTTCTCTAGACATTTTGTTGAATGTAAAAATTGCAGAGAGCAGAGGTGATTTACGCTGCAGTTTTCCTGTCAGTAGGAGTGTCCTTTCTGAAGCTATAGTGTATATTCTACACCACCAAGCTACTTTACAATGTTTCTCCTCCGTCACCAAGAAACTTTCTTAAAGAACATCTTACAAAGTAAAATTTAAATATTATAAACACTTTTTTCCCCTTATTTGTTGAGTATTCATCTTTATGTATTTTAAATGCAATTTGTTTAGAGAATTGCCCTGCATTAATTTTCTAGAAGTGTTAAGATCCATGTAGAAACAGTATTTTTAATTTCAGTTCACTGAACTTTTAAAAATACTGTATTTTCAGCAATTTTTTTTTTGATGTGATAAAAATATTTTGAAAATGGTTACTTGAAAATACATGCTCACAAGCTCCTTTTTACCATTATGTATAATGGCATTTCTGTTCATATTCTCTGCAAAAATATCTGTACTGGAAATGAAGTCCATACACTATGATGCATTTGTGCCATGAAGTGTATCCAGTGGCAACATGCACGGTCTGGACAATGTCACAGCTGGAACAACACATTTTTCCTATAAAGATCCCATTTACATAAGTAAAAATTACATGTGCCCCAGTACAATATAATTATTTTATATCATATAAATAAAACTTGATTTGAATAGGTGTAAGAGCAAGTGAGTGCGACAGCCTCTCACAATTCAATTCATAAAGCTAAGTACTGAATTACTGTACTCTTACTGCACATTAAAGATGTTGTTAGAAGGAAGAAGCAACAAAAATATGATTTTTTTTTTTGAAGGATGTTTAAAATACACATCACACAGAGCATATAATCCTAACATAATTGTAGGGTTTGGAATGGATCTCTGGAGACTGAGTCCAACCCCCCTGTAAAGGAGGGTTCACCTAGAGCAGGTTGCACAGCAGTGCATCCAGGTTGGTTTTGAAAGAATCCAGAGAAGGAGACTACACAACCTCTCTGGGCAGCCTGTTCCAGGCTCTGTCACTCTCACAGTAAAGAAGTTTTTCCTGATGTTGAAGTGGAACCTCCTGTGTTCCAGTTTGTGCTCATTGCCCCTTGTCCTGTCACTGGGCACCACTGAAAAGAGACTGGCCTCATCCTCTTGAAGCCCACCCTTCAGGTATTTATAAGCATTGATAAGATTCCCATCTTCTCCACAATAAGTACAAAACTTTAGTTGGTGACTCACTGTCAGTGGCCACAGCCACACTGCACCCTGATTTGGTCAGTGATGTGTTGGGTCTTAGGAGCTCGTCAGAGTAGTCAAGTCAAACATCAGCATCAGTTGATGTATTTAAAGTGATCCTGCTTACCAGGCATACAAAAGGGGAAAGATGAACTGAACAGAGCAGTAATGGACAGACATGCACATGCCCTGGCAGAGGGGGAGGAGAAGAGGGGCACATGGGACTTTGAACATGTAGCAGACACCACAGAGCTGGACTACGCTGCTTGGCACTCCCACCTTCTCTAGCAATGTTCAAACACAGGAAAAGTCTTTACAAGGATAAAAGAAAATCAATACATGAGAATGAAACTGAAGCAATTGTGCTTTCTTCCCTGTGTAAAATGGCCAATATAATGTCGTACAGTCAAAACATAGTTTAAATGAATGGTTTAAGAAATATTTGAAGTATGTTGTAAGTGCTTCTTTCAGCCAAAAGCTGTGTGGAGACAGCACGTGTGCAAGTCTGTGTCAGGAAGGGAGATCTAGCAAGTGATACGCTTTCAGTGGTTTAATGGAATTTAGAGGAACTATGGACAGAAGGAAACAGGCATCTGTAGCTGTGGCAGGGTTTGCTAGTACGTCTGGCAGTGCTGATGCTGCAGTGCTGCTCCCCAGGCCATGGCCAGTAGATGCCTGAGGCCATCTGCCCTGCCACCTGCCCGCTGGCTCTAGTGCAAGCCTGCTGGTGCCAAATCCTGCCTGTGTCCCAGCTCCGCAGCTGGCTGCGGGACAACTGCTCTACTGCAGGGCAATGCAGCACAGCCTGGAGTGCTGGCACCCCAAGATTGCACCTTTTAACTTTGCATGCCTTTGAGCTGGCATCGTAACACTTCTGATAGAGGTCACAGGTGGAGAAGTTGGAAGTGCAACATGAGATTGCAACAATTGGATGATGAGGATGAAGATAAGGACAAGGAGGAGAGGGTGTTCCTAGGGAAGCTGACCCAGTGGACAATCATAGAATCATAGAGTGGTAGAGGTTGGAAGAGATGTCCGGAGATCACCAAGTCCAACCCCCCTGCCAGAGCAGGATCACCCAGGGCAGGCCACACAGGAACAGATCCAGGTGGGTTTTGAAAGTCTCCAGAGAAGGAGACTCCACAACCTTTCTAGGCAGCCTGTTCCAGTGCTCCATTACTCTCACAGTAAAGAAGTTTTTCAGAAAACAACCTGGGGGTGCTGGTGGACACCTGACTGAATATGAGCCAGCAGTGTGCCCAGGTGTCCAAGAAGGTCAACAGCATCCTGGCCTGCATGAGAAACAGTGTGGCCATCAGAGAAGGGAAGTGGTTGTGCCCCTGTGCTCAGCACTGGTGAAGCCTCACCTCTCAGTTCTGGGCCCCTTACCATAAGAAAGACATTGAGGTGCTGGAGGAACTGTTGTTGTTTTGTGGGTATGTGTGTTTGGTTATTTTGGTTTTCTTCTTTTTTTTTTTTTTTTTTGGTGTGTGTGTGTTTTGGGATTTGTTTGTTTGTTTGTTTGTTTTTTTCCTGATGGTTGGATGTGGTGATCTTAGAGGTCTTTCTCAACAGCAACAATTCTGTGATTCTGTGATTCTGTGGTAAGGGGTACAAAAGAGGAAAATATTTCACTACAGGGCAATCAGCCGTTGGAATAATTTCCCACGGGAAGTTTTGGATTCCCCATTAGACACTAGTAAGGTTCAGCTGGATAGGACGCTGGGTCATCTTGTATAGACCATGCTTTTACCGGGAAAGGTTGGACTAGATGGTGGTGAGGTCCCTTCTAACCTGGTATTCCATGATTCTGTGATTCTTTGATTCTAACCTGTACTGGTGCATGGGGTTATTCCTCCCCAGGTGCAGGACTCTATGTTTGTATGTGTTGAACTTCATTAGGTTCTCCTCCACCCAGCTCTCCAGTCTGCCCAGATCTCGCTGGATGGCAGCACAGCCTTCTGCTGTATCAGCCACTCCTCCCAGTTTCACATCATCAGCAAACCTGCTGAGGGTACACTCTGTCCCTTCAAGCCAACACTGAGGCGAGGGCTCACAGCAGACCCTACGAGAGGAAGTGAGGCTCCACTCTCCCGAATGCTTTTTGGTAGAGATGAGGCAGAATGGTACTTTCCACCTGGAGCCAGAGGATTGTAGAAGGTGCAGATTTAAGAGTTAGTTTCACCTACCCAAACCACCCCCGTGCTTCAGTCCATTGTGAAAATCCAGCCACAGTGGGTCTCTCGGGCGAGGTATCTTTTTTTTTGCCGTGAGTGATGTTCTAACCTTTTGCCAGCAAGGCAGAAACTTTTGAATTAGTTACCAGCTAATCCTGCTAATAGCAAATTCCTGGCCATGGAAGCCAGATTGTGAAAGTAGCAGGACCCTCTAACTCAGTCAGAAGAGAGCTAGCTTTCTGTCACCTAGTTTTATTTCAACACCTGCCAGGTGGAAGGAGATAAAGATGAGCAAAATTAAAATATTTTCTTCCTCCTTAGCCCTTAGTGCTAAAATAAATAGAAAAATAATTCCTTGATAACTAAGCAGAGTTCCAAACTGACTCTGGCAAGTGATTATAGTATGTAGATTTGTGTTCTTTGTACCCAAAACCAGAATCAAAATCCCATATAAGCTTCTTTTGGCAGTATCAGTTGTGTGCCTGATCTTTTTAAGCATCAATCTCTCACTGAAAATGCTCCTGTAATTTAAATGCTGTGTGAAACATTTAATGTTCATACTCTCTGCAGAGGTCTAGGGGAGAAAACAGGAATTTATCTTATTGCAGTCATTAATGTGACTGTCTTCAGTTAAGCAGAATAGTACAGTGTTCTGGTTACAAGGGCCTCAAACTATATTTTTTTAATGGTAACATATAAACTGGTTCATAATAACATATCAATATACTTAATTACACTCAGGAAAATAGTAAAAGCAAAGCTCAAGTGAAGTTCCATAAAGGTTACCAGCATATTAGAGCTGTGTGGAATAGTGACATCCATCTGGTATTTTTCAGTGACTTCCAGTCAATTACTACATTTCATCATATGTAATCCTCTTTTATCTTCTGTTCCTGCTGCTTCAGTAATTCTCGTTCTGTTACATCTGTGGGTTTACTGTGAATTTTTATCACCTATGAATAAGTGCATCTTTCTGTTTTGTTTTTTTTTTCACTAGCAGTTGCACTGTACCTGCTTGGAAAAAACAACACACCAAAAACTCAAGAAAAAAGAAAGATTTAATTGCAAGAGAAGTGAAACACAAACCTAAAGACTGCCAGGTGAGCATGTAAATTAAACTATTCAGATACAGGCAGCTAATAATGAGCATTGAGAAGCTAACTTTTCAATGAGAACATGAGTTGTTGAAAACATGGTGTAGGTTGAAGTGTCTAGAGTGACATGTATTTTTGACAACTTCCTATGAATTGATCTTATTTGTGGCAACCTGCTAAAAAAAACATTGTGAAAGAGGTAATAAATGTGTTTTTCTTGGAGAAGGAAGCTTTGGCTGTCATGTCCTTATGATGAACATTCAATCCAGAGATATATTCTTTCTATATTTTGAAAAAAACAAGGTTAAAACCCCCAGCTGAAGAGTTCGCCTTACAGCACTAGTCCTCTGTGCTAGTCTAATCACATGCTAAAGCCTGCTAAGGCTCTCACTGATTTCTGTGCAGGTGAAGAGGATGCAAGGAAAGGCCTGTTCATTTCACAGCCTTGTGCAAAAGGCAGGCATCACACAAACCTTTATAGTGGGAGAAACAGAGGGACTGTTCTCTCCGGGCTTGAGTCAGAGAGACTTGGCTTGGTGTAAATGATGAGATTATGGGACTGTTCATTTAATCATGGAGCCATCCTCACAGTTTCACCAAACTCAGGAGCCACTTCTAGATAGATAATGAGCTGAAAGAGTCAAAATGAAAACTGAGCCACAGGAGAGGAGGTTAGAAAGAGCAGTGAGAAATGCATGGGTTGGACCTGCACCCCGTCTCTTCTGCACTCTTGCAAGCCCTCATTTTCATGATGTTTTCAGTTGGTGGATATCTCTCCCATGGAGAGGCAGCTGGAAATGTTACCCTGTAGCACAGTCTTTTTCTAGAAAGTTGGCTTTCCTTTCCAAGTATAAACTCCCAAGGAGCATGGAGCAGAGTTGCTTGGACATTTTGGTTTTGGAAGTGATTTTGATGAAGATGAGCTAAAGAAGAAACTAGGGTTCAGCTTGTTTAGCCAAGTGAGAGACTGATTGCTCCTACAAAGTACCTCAGGGAAACAGAACTCTTAAGTCAGAAGACAAGGCAGAAAGCAGAACTAAGTAATATAAACAGACTAGCACTATATATCATCTGCAAATTAATAGGTTTCTAAGCAGAGGAAGAAACAGTCTCTGGAGCTGCTTCCCAGTAGGAACAGGGGCTTCAAGAGGCCTGAGATTCAAGATAGAGAATGATCAGCTGAAGAAAAGGATGAAGTGACATGATTGAAAGGGGCAGCTGGAAACAGGATTTGATGGTATAGGAGGTTCCTTCCAGGTCTGTAGTGCTACAAGAAATTGTTTGTTTTTCTTTAAAAACAAATGAAACCAGGTGAACTATTTGACCTTGTCTACTTTCTCCAGTTTGAGTGAAAATATCATGGATGATATCAGTTAGAATTACAAATGAGAAATGGTTCCAAATGCACATATTATCCTTACCTAAATACATTAATCAATTGTTATAATTCTTTCCAGTTCCAGTGAGGTGGATTTGTGATAGGCAAGCCTCCTATCCCTTCCCCATGCCAGCCAAGCCCCTCAAGGGGACACTGCTGCCCCAAGGATGATGGTTCAGCTGTACCTTTGGTGTACCCAGAGCTATTAAATGTCTAGAAAAGCAGCTTCTCCTGCACCTCTAGAAATCCCTCTAAAGAGGCAAATCTGTGCCTCTGTTGCAATTTGCTTGGAGCTGGAACCCCTAAGTTGTGGATCAGCTGCTAGAACCAGGAGCTGGTGGGAAGGATGGCATATCTCCTCAGACTGACTAACTGCCTGGATGCACGCAATTCAAATGTCACTCACTTCCCACAGGAAGCAAATACGCAGCTGCTAGGAGAGAACTGTTAGACACTTTTAAGTCTGGTTATAAAACCTGCTATGTATTATTTACTCAGCACTGACAGCCTGCTCACCATTGTGCACACAAAGCAGCGCACTTTCTGTCTGTGAGAGCTTTTGATCTCAGGGATTAAAAATCAGGCACAATCCGAAGGTTTAGCAGACACATTCTGAATCTGGATTACTGTCTGGGTGCACTGCTGTCTGTACTGTGTATTTCCTTTCCAGTGCATAGCTGTTCATTTCCTCTCTCTGGAAACTGAGATGTATCAAAGGCTCTTGACCTTTCTGGAGTTGGGATGTACCTAAGAACCAGGAAATGTTCCAGTCTCTTAATCTACAAATAGTCTTAAGCATCTTTACATGCAGTGAAGGCAAAGATTCCTGGAAGAACTGCATCAATCTTTCAGTACTTGCATATAACTTATTAAATATGTATTCCAGTGCTCCTATGTACTTTTTTTCTCAGCATGTCTAGTTACCTAAGAAGAGAATTATAGTGATGCACATTTAAAATACCTGGCTCAGAGATTGCTCAGGTATCTTCACAACACGGTATCATGCCATTTGAACATATCCAAATTCAGTGTTTCCAAAAGGCATCAAAACCAGCTGTCAGAGAGAGCAGGGAGTGACTAGAGTAAGCTGACTGTCAATGTTAAGAGCAGAGATATCTGAATCCTATAATCCTTAAAAATCTTGGCTGCTACTTTTTTTTTCTTGTATGGCTTCTTGTTCAATACAAGAGCATTTGACCAGTGCTTAACCTGGGCTTAGACTGAAGATGTTCCTCAACCAGGGGAATGTCAGACCTGTACTACCTAGCTGGCAAAACAGGGACCTCATCACTGTAGTAGATGCTGTCTCCAGTGGTCCTTGATGGGCTGCATCGCTATGTCACAGAGACCAGGCAGCCTTGGTAGTTTCTAAAGAGTATGACAGGATTCAGGGGCTGAAGGAGAATGGCCATTCTGCGTACAGAGACCAGTGGATAAAAAATGCAGGAAAGGAAGAGGAAAAGAAGTTGAAATAACTAATGAAGAATGGGAATTGAAGGACAGAGAAAAAAAAGGAAGTGAATCTGAGGAGCCTTAAGAGGAGTCTCATGCTCAGTGAGAACTGATCTTTTACTGTGTGTGTATTTTGGGCATGATAGAGGAAGGTTACTGGATCAACAGGAATGGGATTCAGCTCAACGATAACAGACAAACAAATTCAGGTGTCTGCATGTCAGTCTCTACATGTGATCCGTGAGTACAAGCTCCTGCTATAGTCAGGGCATGCCTAGGAGGAGGTTAGTTGTCTATATGTAGGTGATTAGTACTTTCTGAAATGACACAGAGTATTGAAGGTACCTCTCTGCAGGTGTGTCGTACAAGCTATTGCATCTTGCGACTCTGCTTGGTAACAAACAGGACATCCTACAGCAGCCCAGAATGATACCAGAGTCTGAGATCTGAAGAGCTATTTGTCTAACCCTTGCAAATGATGCTGAATGGCTGTCTGGACATCACTGGTTCATTGGAAGAGGAACTCAATACATTGCACGAACATAAGTATTCCCTGTACCCTGGGGGGATTTCTCCTGAGAACACTGGCAGTGGTCAGCAGACTATCTCATGTCTCTTGCCACCCTGGTTAGTCTGCAAGTTCTGGGTACAGAACAATCTCCAGCTCTTGCTGCTTTCACCGTTGTCAGGTAATATTTCCAGTAGTTATGCAGTTATAACTCTGCCATGCAACACAATTATTCTTTATGAAGCTGTAGCTTGACTGAAATGGAAGACTTGCCGGTGTCCATCAGCAGCTGCTGATTGATGTAATTCTCTTTATTTTGTCCACCATTGAACTTTAATTATGAAATTAGGGGGTGTTCAAAATACCATAGTCAGACAGCCAGGTTTAAGTGATGAAATGCTTCCTGGCCTTCAATTTCTGAGCTGGTTTCTCAACCGATATCAGGTCAGGTCAGATGAACATGAGTATAAAGCAATACAAAACTTGGTGCTCTGATTTCATAGTTCTTGCTTGATTATTTTAGGCCCTTGTTCTTCCTTGTAACATATTAGGGACCAGAGATACAAAATAAGAAAATTTAGCTACCTTTTAAAAAGATAATGCATCTTCAGTGAAGATCCCCATTCTCCTGTCGTCTTCTACATTCAGTGTCCATACAACATTTTTTGCTTTCCTCTAGAAAGTGGAGCTGGCTACAATTGCAGCTGAAGAGGACAATTCCCATTTTATTGACTAAAGGAGAAATGAATAAAGGAGGAAGGACAAGTGAATGCCTCGAGTCCTCTACTGAAATCAAACCTTTGGAGACATAACTGTGAAAAGTGTGGGGTGACCTGAGACATGCTGTGAGTGATAACTAATGGCACGGAATGGGGATCAAAGGCATCCAAGCTGCAGAGTCCAAGCTTATTTCTACCGCACTTTTTTGTTCTTAGACACAGTGGAGCAGCCAGTGTGTCTGACAGCAGCGTCCGACTATGTGACTACAGTTTTGATTTTTCAAAACCTGTTGACACAGCTTTTGCAAAACCAAGCAAGAATAGTTTGAACCTGGCTTTGCATTTTTCTAAGATAGCAACGTCTGGGTCAGGAAGGGAGAAGAGTGACTGGGAAGAAAAATTTAATGTTCTTTTTGTTGATCTCTGCACTAAACCTTACAAGTGTTAGCAAACTTTCTAACACTCCTAACTGATTTTCAAACTATTCAGAAAGCCAGGCACATTATTTTTCTCAGTTTTGCATTTAATAAAATCTGTTAGAGGTCTCGATTCAGTTAACTTGAACATATGGCTAAAAGCAAAGTCAATAAGACTATTTGCAGGCTTACAGTTAAGTGTGTGGTTGGAAATTTTGCTGAGTCAGGGCCATATTGACTCACAAGGCAAGGTAGCACATAGATTGATATTTGGTTGTTAGAGGCAGAAAGAATTGCCTGGTTCTTTCTGACTTTTTCATTTTTTCTTTTAATACATCTCTTTTACCATTAATATGCAAAACTATTTTTTTTTTATTAAGTTTTCATTCTAAAAAAGAGAGAGATCAAACCCTGCCAAGTTAGACCAAGAGAGGAATAAAACCAGGGGAATTTTATCTGAAACTCTAGTAAACTGCCCTTTATTCTGTTTCCTCTGGAAGTTAACTTTCCATATGACACCTTCCAGAGTGTGACAATTAAAAAGATGATATTTTATAATGCATGTAATAAGAATTATTTTTATCTTTACACAATGTATGCATACTGAATCAGTGCAGTGTGACTGACTCAACAGGAACCAACAGTCATTTGGTTGTTTTCATTACTCATACTGGACATGAGGACACAAGTATTTATTCTCAAAAACATAAGGAGCTGTGAAGAAAACATATAAAAAGTGAGAGAAGCAAAGGATAAACAACCGGTCAATTTTGAAGTGAGACTATTGAGATAAAAATGTTAACTCAGCTCAAAGAAAGAAAACAGGAGTGGGAAAAAGTGACAGCAGAGTAGAGAGTTGAGACTTGGAGGCCTCAGATGTCTCTGTAGCAGCATTTCTGTCAGAGAAGTGACTGCTACAGAAGAGCAAAGTAAAGACTTTGAAGTATGGACATGAAACTGTGACGAGAGAGTACTAATTGTCTGTATAGCTCTTAAGCCTGTCTGAGGGCAATAATCCTCTATAAGACGGGTGTGGGGTGCAGCCCAAAGGGACAGCTGGGGAGGGAGGGTTGGTCTCCCTCTTCACCCCTTCCTGGTGCAGAGGCACCTGGGGAGAGTAGGTGCAGTGACCAGTCTGCTGTCCATCATTTTGTGTGCCCAGTTCAAACACTGATTTCCAAATCTATAACCACATCTCAATAAGGTCGTGTGTGCCTGATGGGTGGGGAAGGAGGGGTTTGCACTCTGGGCACTGGAGTCTGAAAAGTACTAAAGACACAGTTGTAGAGAGGTTCATGAATTGAGGAAGTTTTTAGCGGGAATGTCTGACTCTGGATAACACAGACTGCAGGGATATTAAATTAAAAAAGGCCAGTAGTCAGATCTGGCTGTAGAGCACCATGGCTTTTGGGTTTTGGATGACTTACGCTGATGAGCCACTCTGAATGTCAGGTCCAAAAGTGCTGCACCGGTGCCAAGGGGAATACCACTGCTATTCCCCTTGGCACCAGCACATGTGCGTAGCAGGAGAAGCAGGGCATTGGCTCCTTGTTGGGGAGAAGGTTCTGTTCCTCACCATTCTGGTTCCTGTCACTGCTTTTCTCTCCTGTCCTCAGCTCTCAGCCTGACCAGGCAGCCCCACTCATGGAGGAGATGAGGGAGAAAGCAAGCTGTTGTACCCAAGGGGTATTACAGCAGCAAGTCTTGACTGAAGCATTTTATTTTCCAGGTCTTTTATAAATGTGTGTGTGATGGAGCATGACAGAAATCAGGAAAAGCAGTCTTAACATTTTCTATCGAAAAGCAGTTACGTTTTAAGCTTTTTTGGACAGTCTCATTGGTTAACAAACTAAACATCAAGCTCCCACTGAATGTGGTGGCTGAAAGCCATGGATGAAGAGCCAAGGAGGTGTAAATAGCAGGAGGTCAGGTAGGAGCTGGAGGTTGCATTGGCCCCTGTACAGGACCAGCATGATTGTTTGCAGAATACTATGCCCTATGCTAGTGCCAGGTTTAAAAAGGGATTAAAAAAAAAGAGATGGTGAAAACTGAAGAGATTTTAGAAAAGACAATTTTAGAAATCTAGAGATTTTAGAAAGGAACAGCAATGACTTCAAGTATGGAGACTGTGCCACAAGGGTCTTGTGGAAGCAGCACCTTTAGCCTGTCAAAAAAAAAAAAAAAGATCCTAAGCAGGGCTGAGAGCAGCCTTTGAACAGCCCTAGAGAGGATGGGAGCATCTGACTCTAGAGAAGTCGTTAACCCCGTGGAAGAAGCAAAAGCTTGAGTATGTGTTTGGACTACCAACTGAAGCTTGGCATTTCAAGGGAGGGGGTCTCAATTTAAATAGCAAAGGTAATTAATCATTGTAGAGATTTGCCAAGGGATGCGTCTTTAACTCAAAACTGAACTGGTTTCAAAAATACATTATTTAACTCGGACAGGAATTAGCCTACTGTTTTGTAGGAATTTAACCCATATAATCAGAGTAGCCCCTATGGCCTGAGAATCTATTAAACTATTATGTTTTTAAATCAACCCACATTATCTTCCCTCAAATAATTTAGTTGCTAACCCAATCACATCAACCATCTTAGGGGGATTATTCATTATTATGGAGCAGAGTGTCATCTCAGGGGAAGAAAGGTAGAGGCAGTGCTTTCATCCATTGTTTAAATAAGTCTGAGCTCTAGCAGAAGATAATGCATAGGAAATGTCAGCTTTGTACAGTGAGGTCAGTCTAAAAGGAGGCATGGTATAGTAGAATCATTAAGAAAACTAAAATTAAATCCAGACAAGACTCTAGGTTTGTTTCAGAGGAAGGACAGCAAAAGCACTTATGATCCTGGCCAGAATGCACACTGCGTGTTCTGACTCTCAAAAAAAATGAAAACAACAATCAAAAACAAGTCAAGTCAAAACAAAACCAAGCCATTTTTGTCACGATTCATATATAACGGATGCTGTGGACAGAGATAAGCAAGATCATCTGACAGTCATGGCAAAAATAACACACTTTATAGCTATGAAATCACAAAGTCATTTAGGTTGTGGAAAATATAGTTCAAAAATAATTTGAGCTATTTCTGAAGTGGATGTAAGTAATGAAAAAATAGACTAGGAACTCAGCATTTGCAATTAGAGAGTAAGGAACAGCATAATGCGAACATGTGAATAATGAAGATACTACAGACACTTGTGGAAGCAGGGAGAAAAGCTGAAAGGTGTCTTTAGATGCAAGTCTGAATTTGACTGACATTTTATCAACATACCAAAAAATCTGCCTTTTTTACGGCATGCTGAATATTTCACATCTGGTCCTCAGTTTTACTCTAATATTAACAATAGCATGTATATCGGATGGATGGATGAGACAAACTATGTGAAGATCATATCTACTTGGCATTTACTGTGCTATGATTGCTCAGCGCATCTTCCTGCACTCAGGACCTTGTCTGCAATTGTTTACCCCAACAATTTCATGTCTTCTGTTTGAACCATAGAAATCTTTTAGGAAAAATCAACCCAAACCATCCCTCCTCCCCCACCTTAGCCAGCTGCAAGGCAAAGGTGTCAACGTACTCCTTCTGCAAAATAATATGCAGCCTTTGCATTACTTTGCCATACATTTACAAACCAGTGCTAAATTGTCTAGTAGGTCACGTAGCTTATTGATGCTGTCAGTTGAACTCACACGGTTAGTCATTTTGGTATCAGTGAGATTCCTGGAATGTATAATATCTGCTCAGTGGGACTGAGGCTTCCAAAATGGGACTTGGAGAATATAAATGGCTTTTGCCCTAAAGCAATAGCTGCAATACCCTGGTGTGGATTTGCAAAGTGTGACAGAGACTCCAAATGAGGGACACAAAAAAATTAATTATGCAGACAACTGAAATTGCTGAGGATTCCTTCCTTTAGGGGACAGCATTCTTTCTGCTACCACAGGCTCATGATTATTTATTTCAGCTCATAATTTTCCATCACAAAAGTGTGGAGACACAAATCTGTGCCAAAGGGAGATGGCTTTTGAATTAGATTTGGAAGCATCCTCAGAAGGCAGGGGGATATGTGCTTAAAATGTGACTTGAGGGACAAAGGCAGAAGAGACTGCTTGGAGGATCAAGTCTAGTCTCTCATGGGGAGGGGTGGTGGAGCAGGGAGAGGAAATGATGAACAGACTATGAATAAAGAGCAGTGCAAGGGTGAGCTGCACCATGTCCTGCTGCCTCAGTCACTCTGGGAAAGCTGGGTGTGACTCCTTCTATTTGCAGGGGGCTGGCTTCCCTTACTGTACAAACCAGGCACAAGGACAGAAGAGATGGTGTTTACTCAGGTTTTGGTGGCAACCTGCAGCATGGAACAAGTCCAGAGTGAGCAGGGCATTGAAATGTGCTTCCCCATCCCAGGAGGCAGATGCAGCACTTGGCTTCTTGCCGTACGTGCATGAGCCCAGAATGATCTGCAGAATACTACGTGCCCAAAGCATTCCCATGTCCCTATCAAAGATACAAATACACAAAATGAAGAGGAGCCTCACATGAACATTATATTACACATATATACAAACTTAATTTGCTCAGGCAGTGTTTCAACTGAAGATCCAAAGGATGCTATCAAAAAAGGGTTTAATATTTCAAGAACTAGGGAGAGTATGCAGGAGAAGTAAAGCTATTTATGGATTCAGTGCTAGCGTGAGCATTATATAATTCTCTAAATCAGAATATAAAATTACACTAATTCTTTGATTTCTGTTCCACTTTGTCTGAAACAGAAAAGACTTGCTTGTCATTTGTTCATGCTGTGAACTGATGTAGAAGCTTTTTGCAGATAGCTTTTCTCTGTCTGAATATATTACCAGTTGTATTCATGTAACTGAGACCATTTTGACAGAATTGGCAAGACTCTTGTCTTCTGAGTTCAGAAAGATCAGTCTGGCTTAGCAAGAGATGCCTTCCCTGCCTCCTGTGAAAGAGGTAAAGCCTTTCAGTCTCATTCATAGAAGTGGAAAATCATCCTGGGATTCATCTCTCTTCACCCTTTGCTGGGTAAATTGGTGCAATAACAGAAGAAAAGTAGACGACATTGGTTTTCATGAGTGCTTTGAAGCCTGAAGCAGGATCTGAAAGGCAACTGCTGCAGAGCAGGCACACATGCATCATCTTCCAGCTTTGTTCTCAACATCCAGATACCAGGATCAGCTTTAGATACCTGTTCTTATGGAACATGGTTTGGCTATAAATAATCCTGTGAGAAACAGGGGTAGGGCTGACGTGTCACAGCTTTAATCTTCTCTGGGTGAGCTAAAGAGGGCAGCTTGACCCTGCTCCTGGGCACTGACCCGCTGGAAACACACTTTGCTAATATGTGTGCTCAGTGATAACACACGTGCACTACACAGCAGGTCAGTGGCAGAAGGGCACAGATGTCCAGTGTCTGATCCGGTTTGTGCTTCCTCCCCCAACACTCAGCCTTGCCCCACTGAGTTCTTTCACCCTTAGTGTTAGGTCTTAAAATAAGCCACATGATGGCATCCCATATGTGGTCCCTGAATTAGTACAAAATGGAAAGTGGTTTTACAATCTCTTACATTGTTTCCCTGCTGCTGCTGTCACTTTTCAGCAAGATACCCCAGACAGCAGTCTGGCTCAGCAATGACAATTTCAATTAAAAACATTTGTTTTCACATCCTCTTAACAGTTTCCACATGGTGAGAAGTGCCTCCTCTCCCCGTGTGAATTTTGGGCATTGGACAGTGAACAAAGCGTGTATGCTTCTCTCTCTATGGAAAAACTTCATTCCATTATGGCTTCATTTGGAGTTGTGCTGTAGCAGAGTCAAGGTGCTGCACTGTCATATCTCACAGGGCTAATGGGGTTTTCTTAGGGAAGATTAGCATTCTTCCAACTCAGAAAGAAAAGCAACTAACATACAAACAAAAAAAGAACTTGTGTGGAAAGGAAAATGTTTGCTATGATACCTAGCCTCTAAATATGTTGCTAGTAGTTTGCAGATCATGTTTCTGCAACATCTGGGGTTAAATACTCATGTTGGTGTAAGCAGATTTAAATAGGTTGAGGCATTCCATAGTTTAATGTCCTGACATTACCTAGTAAACACGTTTTCCCAGCTGATCAAGAGAGTGTTTTCACACCAATGTGCTAAGGTTAAGGAAACATTTGTGATGTGCTGCAAACGTATCCACTGACCAGCCTCAGGGCTAGGACAAAGAGTTTTTTAGGAAAATGATGTATTCTGTCTGCTAGCAACATAATCCTTCTTCCTCCAAAAGGCCTATTTCCCCCTCAGTCCCTGAGTCCACCACATTTCACAGAAGTAATCAAGAGACCAGGACATGCCTTGTGTTTGGAAGTGACATGCAGATAAGTTAATGTCTGATGTGAGAGGTGGACAAAAATGAAACTCTATCCTTGCATTTTTGACCTTGGAGAGAATGATACTCACTAGCAGTGATTAAAATCAGTTATTGAAACCCATCCTAGAGTGAGGCAGCAACCTGGTTCCTTCACTTTGCAGGATTTATTTATACTTTTTCATGTACCTCAGCTCTCTAGGTACCTTCCTACTTAATCTGAAAGCCTTCCTGGTGTTTGCTATTGATTTCCTGTGAGCTGTCACCCTGAAATGACTGGTTTTGGGGAGATGGGTACCTACTTTTTTCCTGAAGCTATGTAGCTTCTAGTTTTTGGTCAGGTACTTGCTTAAATTCCTGAAGAATGTTAAAAAGTTGGATGAAGGTCTAACTTGATCTGTGTCAGAACATTTCATCTCATGCACGGAGGTCTAGCAGCTGGACCACTCATCCAGAATGGGAGAAACTCAAAAGGAATGATCAAAAGGCCCAAGGCAATCTCAGCTGAGGGCATTCTCCTCAGGGGAGGCTGCTGAGGAGGCAGCTTGCTGGTATCATTGTCCTTGTTTCTTGTCTAGCTCTGCATCTCCTGAACCCCTGGCTGTAAAATGACCTGCCACTGTTCAGATCACCCCAGGGCAGCACTGGTTAGGTGCTTCTTCTCAGGAGGAGCACAGGTGAACACAGCCATGACCTCATAGAGAAACTCAATATTCTGTTGTTTTCCTGTGCTCTCAATGGAAGCATTAAATATTTACCAGCAATGGATTTCAAGTGCTTTATTTCCTTACATGAGAAACGCCTGAGAGGTGCTTTCCATGTGCTTTGACAGCTACGTTGGGTAGAAAGAGCATCCCCTCTCACTGAGCACCCAGAGCCTCAGCTACTTCTGAGATATCTAAGTCAGGCACCAAAAATAACCAGACTGTGGAAAATCATGTTCATTTTCTCTGTTGTGTCAACAAGGAGCACGGGTGTTGTGTAGCCTGTCTGCATGCAGCAACTGTTGTGGTGCTGAAGTCAGGGACTTCTCGAGTAATGTGAAGAGACCATATTGTTCCATAAGGATCCACGTTTTTTTGTGTTCAGGGGAAAATAGCCTACATAGAGAAACGTGATGGAAAGAGGTGACAAGTTGACTCTAATTTAAACTAGACACTTGTTTTTAGATTTTACAGTCGTATTACCAGACTGCCTGCCTGTTTAAGGAGGGCACTGTGCTCTGAGCAAAGAGAGAGCAGAATTGGTGGCATGGAAAGGGCAACAATGGGGTAGGGTAATGGGATGAGCAAATAGTATGTGGAATATGTCAGAGACTAACTATACTTCAAAGAGGGCTGAAGAGCAGAACCCCAATGCCAGAAAGTGGTAGATTTGAAAAAGACATGAAAGGATTTCCTCAGAGGAGAATTCTTGACAACCAGAAAGTGAATGCAGGAAGACAAGGAGGCAAAATAGATACTTACTTTATATGAAATTTAAACCAACAATAATCAAAAGTTAAGAAAAATCACTTACCCTACAAATTGTCTTACAAACACCAGCAGATGCAGTGGGGTTTGCTAATGTCCATGGGACTACCATCCTTAGGAAATGCTGTTGAACCCTGAGTAAGTCCAGATTTCATGGCATATGCAAAAGTAAAGGACATTTTCTCAAGAAGGAAAGCTAAATCAGATATATAGTAAATTTATTTTTAAACTAATTTTGAAGGCCATTAAATAACTTTGGAGTTTTTATTCCCAAATATAGTACCTGAACACATATATCCTATAGATCTGTGGTATTACTTACTTTGTGGATATTTCTTCATGTTATTTTTCTCTTTCTTCCACTGCAAAGAGCATGAGCTTAAAGCAATCTGTATATTACACAGCTTGCCATTTTATAGAACTAACTCTAACGGAAGGCTCCCAGAAGCAAGAACAGACATAAGCACCTTTTTGATCAGCTAAATATTACCTTCTGCAAGCACTAGCACAGGAATTAGGATGTTGTAAAACTGAGACTATATGTATAGTGGAGGTTTTACTATCTGTGGATAGTGTAAGGTATGGCAGTGCAAGACTTGATGTTTCACTGACTGCAGTAGCCCCTGGTGAACATCCACAAATCAATAATTGAATGAATTAAAACAAGAGGTCTCAAAAAGCAAATACTAGAGAAATGTGTTCCAGTGTATTGATGATGAACTTACATGAATCAACAGCTTCGAATGCCCAACGGGTATCAAAACTACTTGTCTTCATTGGGCACCTGAGGAATCAGCTTTGGTAGTCCTGGGTGCTTTTCTATTTCAATCACTCATTAGCCTCTTAATCTTAGATATTGTTATGAACTGACTAATTTGGGGATCTATAACAAGCATGAAAAGGTCCCTTACGTATTCATAAACACATAGTTTTTGTTGCATGCCAAGGAATTATTTCTGTAAATGAAATCACTCCTGGTCATAACAGTGGTACTCTGTATGGAGAAATCTGTATTAAGGAAGCATCTAGAAAGGAGATGTGACTCTGTACAAGGCGATGATCTCTGTTTTCCTGGTAAATGAGAAATACCCCTGACTGAAGTTCATAATCCATAAAATTCTGATTAATCTGAATTATCTCTTAGACACCCGTGTCATTATTTTTGAATGTTGATTAGGTTTTGTGGTAGAGAAGATAATTCTCTGGAGAGCATGGTGGTGGTATGAAATGAAGCTTTTCCAAGGTGCTCATACCCTCTTCCTTTTCATGTTAACTGTTAGCACTGCAGAACCAAAGAAAGCTTGTGAGCAAGAGCTTGTACTCCCTGAGGCATGTCCATCTTCCACGGAACAATTAATTAATTTCCAGCATTACCTGCTGTTCTTGTCAGTGTTTGTCTTACTGTGGCTGCATAAGTTAGAGAGAGCTTGGCTCATCTGGCAAGATCTGAATGAAAAATTAATAGTGACCAAAATCAGCATTAGCTGTTTTTGTATTGACAGATAAATGTAGAAACCAGTGCTAGTGCTGCTCTCAGCAAACACCCTGGCAAAGGTGGGAAAGGGGAGCAACTGTGAATGTACTCCAGATCCATAAGAGATTAGTCTTACCCTCACAGCGTGCCATAGAACTAATGATTTTTCCTTAGGTTTCAAGAGTGATTCAGGCTGGAAAAGCCAGAAAATAAGATCATCTGTAATCTTTTATGAGTATTGCCTCCTTACCACTCTCTGGTACATAATGGTATCGGCTGCTGTTTTCCCCTTTGTAGTTTGATTTGTGGGGGTTTAAAGATGTCAAAACACAGTTTACCCACTTTTTATATACTCATAAATACAAATATATAATAAGATAAAAATTGGGCCATTTATTCAGTCACTTTTTGGTGTATAACCTCATTTTAAAAATACAGGCTTAGCTGCGGGATAAGCAATCTTTCAGCTTTATGTTTCCAATCTGTCAATCTGATCTGAGCTTAAAGGACTCACATTCTATTTTTTTCCATAGAAAGAAAACACTTATTTGACAGTAAGTATAGCTTAAGCTGCCTTACAGACAATATGCGTCCCTGCTTCTCTGTTGTCATTACCTCTGAAAATTGTCCAGTTATCAGCTGAATGGACCTTGATACCATACACTTTGAAGGTCAGTGAGTGGTTGTCTGCAAAGGATTTGCCAACACAAATATTGACAGACTCTGGAGAAAATAGGTGTTGGGGATGGTTCTCATTCCACCTTTGTGGTCATGAAAACCATCCCGCATTTTGTTTGTGTGTAAACCAAAGATTATATATTGATAATTATGACTTATTCCCTGTCTCTTCATTACAATGTTACTTTTCAATGCTAAAGTAGATAATAAATTTAAACTTCCTCAATTTATCTTCAAGGCTAAGACAACTCTGCCCTCTTCTACATTTTGGACTCTGTCACATTATTCTCAAAGCCAGTTCTTTATTTCATCAGTGCTAGATATGTTGATGTTCTATTCATTTTCTTTTTGTGATCAGAGTTTTCCATAACAGGCCTCCAAGAGGAAAAACTTGCTGGCTTCAGTTCCTTGGGCACTGTGGAAGCAAAATTAACAACAATACAGGTTGCAGGGTTTTCAGTTGCCATTATTGGAAATACATTATAGACAGTCTGTAATAGGTAGAGCTCTACAAGGTAGCAGACTCTACTCATTGCTTGCTGACCAAAACAAAATCTCATTGCTTAAATCATACCAGCCTAAAAAACCAAACCTAAAAACCTGCAAATATTCCAGATGCCTACTTTAATTTGTTCCACTGTTTTAGTCTTTCTCTGTTCCTATTCAGGAAACAAACAAAAATATCCAACTCCTTTTGAAGATTAAAACTGCCTGCAGAAGATTTTTCAGCAGAAAGGCCCAGAGCAAGTATTTGCTCTGGTACATCTAAGTGGGAAGCCTGGAGAAATAAATATCCTAGAAATATTACTAAAAGTAAATAAATGGTAGAATCTTTTATTTTCTGAATATCTATCTGTTATTTCTGGTGGTCAAGAAGTTTATACTGGAGAGGTTAACCTATAACCTTGAAGCAAATCCAAACCATACATATTTAAACAGCTATGAAGATTTGATAAAAGGAGCCATTGGAAAAGCTCTTTTTGAAAAACTCTCCCAATGAAGGAGATAGATGAACAAGTTTTGAAAATTCCTTTAGAAAGAATTTAAACAAATACAATGGGAAATTGGCTACTATTTAATGTACTCAAGGTGACAGCTGTAAATACTGAGTTAAAAAAGATGATTATAGTTGTATGCTTTTACAATTTTATCTCAAACAGTAAGAAGTGCTGGACATGCATATATGAAATTATCTGATGTTTCAGTATATTTTTCCAGCAAAGTGACCTTTACTAATGATTGAGATTTCCCCTTCCATACTTGTTAAGTGAATCCTACCAGGGAAAATAATTCTAACAACCTTACTTGTGCTGAGTAGTACCTAGTAAACCCCAGTACGTCTAAGATGGAAATTGCAGAAATTGACTTAGAATCAGAAATGCTTTTGAGCATCTAAGAGCATATTTACACAGCTCACTGTGGTGTGGTGAACAAATTCTTCAGCTGACTGCAAATGAGCTAGCAAATACCCCAGCACTGTGAATGACAAGGGTCATGGTGCTAGCTGGGCCTGGCTGTGCATCCTTCTGGGGACCTGAGTGGTACTGGTGCCGGGTTGTCATACAGATATAATAGTTTGCCCAGAGCATGGCAAGATCTCTGTATTCCATCCCAGAGTCATATCATTGCCCTCCACAGCAGGAAAGAACCTGTGATGGCCACAGGCATGCTACAAAATTTCTGCTATGTCCTTATCAGTCTCCAGAAACCAAGGACCAAGCTTATTCAGATGTAGATTCCTAAAAGTGAGTGTGAAAGTCCCCCCAAAAATGTGGATAGAAGTCTGTAGACATATTTGTTGATTTGATTTTCAGAAAATGAGAATACATTCAAACTTTGATGATTTCGGGGAAAGCAAAAGCTGAGAACGTGTGATGGAAACAGGGCTTCACGTAGCTGAGATTAAGTATGACCTAAATATGATTTTATGTCTAGCATTCTTTCCAATAAAAGTATAAAAAAAAGACCAGAAGAAACAAAAAGTCCACAATTTTAGGATCTGCTGGATCTGTAAATAGGAAAGCTAAGTTAAGGAACGAGCAGAGACTTCCAGAAATACCAGTCCATGGCACATGTTTATGTTTGGGCAACTAAGCTTAAAGGATATTATTCTAAATATCACTGGGGGCTGTTGGTAAAAAGCATGAAACAAACCAGGTCACATGTGGAATTTATCTCATCCTCCAGGAGCCATAGAAAAGTCAGATGTCTGCTAAAAGCTAATCACTTAGACTCATGCTGTAGCCAGCAAAGACAACTTTGTATCTCAAACAGTAAGGAGTGCTGGACATGCACATATGAAATTAGCTGATGTTTCAGCTTCCAGAGGACTCTGTATCCCCCATGTCTTAGGGATGTAACTTCGCATGGGATAAGCTTCTGTCTGAAAGTGTCTTTATTTCCTCTCTGACGCTAAAGAAGACTTAAATAATTTGGTTACATTTGAAGCCTACTTTTTACCACTTAATAGGTAGACAAAATAAAATATAAAAGTAAAAAAAAAATGGAAAATCATAGAATCATAGAATACCAGGCTGGAAGATGATCCTCAGGGATCATCTGGTCTATCCTTTTTTGGGAAAATCATGGTCTAGATAAGATGCCCCAGCACACTGCCCAGCTGAATCTTCCAAGTGCTCGTTATGTAAACACATAGACAGTAAAAAGTACAGAAAGATAAGATCATTAGACAAAATGGACCATATGTAAGGGATCTTTAGACATATAGTTCTTAACTATGCTTAATTATTTCAGAATGAAACTGAGAAACACTAACTGAACTACTAAAAAAGTGTTATTTTTAGAATATCCACACTGCAAACAAGAACCTGACATTTAAGCAATCCACTGACCTCTCTTTTTATTACCTTATT
Source organism: Chloroceryle amazona (assembly GCA_027560015.1). NCBI lineage: Eukaryota > Metazoa > Chordata > Aves > Coraciiformes > Cerylidae > Chloroceryle > Chloroceryle amazona. The sequence continues at coordinate 31,009 of JANHFX010010655.1, read as the reverse complement.
CTTGCACAAAGAAATAGATAGCCAATAAATTTTATCTGTAGCTTTGGATTATGTTTTTCGGGTTGTGTCTTGCATTTGGTTTGGTTTGTGTTTTTTTTGTAGACCCTGAATCGGTAATTGCACAGCAAAGACAAACTGGAAGTAATCTTCAGCTGGATCTAAGCAACATTTTTTCACAGTGGTATTTTCATGTCAACAAAAAAACCTCCCTGTACTTTGGAAGAAAGCAACAAGAAATATCCAACTAACCATCAGTCTACTTTCTTTTGCTGATCAGTTAAAATGCTCTAAGATAAACTCAGAAATGTGCCCTTCAGCAGATGATGTAAACAATTGTTTACTTAGGGGTGCAGTGACATTAAATATTTGCATGACATATTGGTCTTATCTTGATACAAAAGTGCCCTGGATTCTACATGTGCAATACAGGTTGGCAAGATACCAAGAAAATAAAAAAGAATCACCATAGCCTGTAACACTGGCTACCTCTGCCTTGCATGAATCTAAAGAGCAGTCTTGTCAGAAAATTCTGAGGAAATAAGATAAAATCAAGTTAGGTGGTAGTCAAACCCCCATGGCCCCTTTACAAGAAATGTTTTGTGGTGGTTTTTTGTTTGTTTTGGTTTGGTTTGTTTGTTTTGTTTTGCTTTTTTTGTTGTTTTGTTGTTTTGGTTTTTTTTTTGAAATGAAGCAAAACCAGGAAGGCCATGTTGGCTAAGAGAGAAGAATTTCATAAAAATATATGAACGTTAGGTAGTCATAAAGGGAAAAGCTTGTGTTTAAGACCTGATGTAAAGCAAACCATCTGGAGACTTCTGATTCCTGAACGGTACATGGATTCTAGCTAACTGTAAATAACCATGAACAAAGAATATCTCAGTAGCCAATATTTTTCTCTGCTGGTATCAAATGAAATTCATTTGGTATCAGCTGGAGTTTTTATAGTGCTAATGGAAGTTATTTTCAGTTATCACGTCAGCCCATAAGTATACAAAGGCAGCAATTTTCCTAGTAATCTGGAGATCAGTTTGTATGTAGGGGGTATACTTTAGACTGTTTCTGCAGTGCAAGCTTTTATCTTAATAAATGTGGTGAATCATAAATGAAAAGGAAATTATGAAAAAAAAGGAACATTCAGCTGGGGCTAAGGTTGAGTTTGGAAACATTTCATAGTGTGAATGTCTGAACTCTAAAACATGATGTCCAGTAAGCCTTGTGCTCAATGGGGAACCCAGGTACCTGAGAACTGAGTATAACTGGTATTTTCCTTACAGTAATTCCCTTGATACTTCTTTAACATATGATGTGAGATACAAACTAGTCAAATTCTCTGGGTTGCACAGCATATATGTAATTGCAGTTCTTTTTAATAAATTCATGTGTTTTTGCACATATCAGGCTGCCAAAAGATTAAATAGCCAATAAATAAGGAAGAATTTAACTCTGCTTTTTATAGCTCTCCAAATCCTATCAGCAATGCCAGTCTCTAATTGTGGTATGTTGATTAATATTTCAACATGCTTTGGTAAGAGGCAAAATCACTCTCCAAAATTGCTTGCTTAGAAGAGCTCTCATATCTCAAAACTGTGCTACTAATTTTCTCTAATGACAAATGTAACATTAGCTAGTTAAAATTTATCTAGTGTAATGCGTGCATAGTGCCTAGAAGATGCACAACATAGTGTGCTACAGCATGCACAGGCAATTTAGCTGTGCAAGAGAATAGGGTCTGGCTCTCAAAAGGCAATGCAGCTGGGTTTTCTCTACATTACTTAAACATACCAGTTACTGTTTATGACAATGGCCCTTAAAGATTAACTGAGCTTTATGTAATACTCATCAATCATTATAGCTATGTGAGATGCAGATTGCTGTACTGCATAGTGTTCACTGGCATCCTATTAACCCACTTTTCAGACTGGGAGGACTATCAGGGTACACAACAGTTCCATCCCTGCTAAAATGCTTTCACACTGTAAACAGAAGGAAGGGTGGAGATACATGACATGGACTCAAGTTTAACCTTGATTCATAGTTGGGACTCAGCTGGAGTTTCATCAGGCATGGAAATGGTCCCACATCCCACCCTCTGGCTGGAGTCCTGTGATGCTTGCTGCAGCAGCTACATGCCTGTTTCTTATACATTTGTAGAGGAACTGTATTTTACCTCACCATAACATTATGCACAATATTTCTACAGTAGAATCCCCGCTATTAATGCTGATAATCTAACACAGCCTGTCAAAGTGTGTGACAGCAAACTCTGCATGGAAAAACATGTCGACTCCATGTTTCAGGTGAGTCATGACCAGCTAATGTTATAAACAAAATCACTGGCTGAATTTAGAACATATTGCTACTTTTTTAAGGCAATGTTTAGCTTCAACATTTACCTCTTTCTTTCTTTTCTTTCTTTCTCTTTCTTTCTTTCTTTCTTTCTTTCTTTCTTTCTTTCTTTCTTTCTTTCTTTCNNNCCTTCTTTCCTTCCTTCCTTCCTTCCTTCCTTCCTTCCTTCCTTCCTTCCTTCCTTCCTTCCTTCCTTCCTTCCTTCTCTGGTAAAATTAGAGTTACATAAAAGGCACACCCTCTAATTTTGTAAAGAATAAAAAAAAAAGGCCCAAATAATACAATGGTTCAAAAGTTTATTCAGTGAATAAACCCCACTGTTGTTTTAACCTGAAATGCAGCTAAAGAGAAAATTGGAGAATCCTAACGTGACAGATTTTCAGTCCTTTAGAGCTTGAGCTCCAAGTAATGAATCTGGTTTATGTCACCTTCACAAGAGTTACCGGGCCATATATTGAAACTAGCACTTTATTAAAAACTTTCCACTAAGGTAACAAAGTGTTGCAATATAACTGTTAGATTATATTTCTTTAATGGGATTTTATTTACCTGTGCAAATGTTTAAGCAATAAGCCCATATTCTTTTTTTGCTATTCTAGTAAAACAACTGAGTCATGAAACCTACCTGAACTGACAGGCAAATGCAAACTTATGACTGCTTTACGTAACCAAGATGACAAAACTGTCTTTCCCATCACTATTGAGGTCTGGATCTTCATTGTCTTTCCCTTTGTGCAATTGGTTCCACTTTAGCAAAGAGTGTCCCAAGGCTGTTAAAACATCAGCGTCACCATGACATCCATTCTCACTTTGATTTCATGACTGTAAGCCACTACATAATTATGATTCTTGTGGTGAATGCAGAAGGCTCTCATTTTCACACTAAAGATCAAGGTGGTAAAGATCAATGTCTCCACTGATATTAAAGCAAAGCCATTGAAGTGACATCCTGAACTATGTTAACTACCAAGTGCCTTGGCTAGAGGATGGTCTGAGCTATTCTTGTATTCTATTCTATTCTATTCTATCCTGTCTTATTCTTTATATCAGCTTCACTACTAAAAAAGGTACAGTGCTTTTTCAGGAGTGTAGTAACCAGCATACTTTATAGCTCTCATACTGAGATTATTATTTCTTGCATTTCTTGTCTAGGAAAAGAATAACATGTGCAGTGGCATGTTTATTTGGGCAGGACACTTTTGGAGGCTTTCTTCTACTGCGCAAGTCAACCCCTTATTTGTATTAAAGAAAAAGATATGAAAGCAGCAGAAGCTGCTGAGTTTTGTGTCAGTCCTTAGTTTCCACATGATTTATGTTGAATATTCTGTACTAGTTGAAATCTAGATCATTGTGTTGCTTTTGTCCATATGGAAGTGATAAAGGCATTTATAGGCAAGGAAAAATTAATAGCCAGAAGATGTGATGCAATCTCCTAACCTCACAGAACTACTTGATTGCTTAGGATTGCTGCTATGAGAGAGCTTAGTGTTGGTAAAGAAAACAGGGTGAGTACTTGACTTTACCGCCATGGATGTGAATCTCCCTCTCTGCAAATCTTTCCAAATGTTCTCCTTTGCTTTTCTATCAACTGGAATGCTTAGGTAGTAGCTGTAAATAAATGTTGATTATGAAGAGTAAAACTAAACATCGGGAGACATCACAAAGAGAGGTGGAATCTCCTTTTGCTGTTCGTCAGGACAGATTGAAACTGTTTTAGCAAACTTATTGAGACCTACTTTCAGCTGGCACTGCTATAGCTCATACTCGAGACTGCCAAATGCTGCAGAGAGATCCCAGCAGATGGGAATAGTATTGGCAACAGCTGACCAATCGTAGGCAGTGCTGTAGCTGTTCCCATTGTACCTTGTAGCTTACATGCTCAACTGTCTGTTTGCAGGTTACAACTTGCACCGAGTGTGTAGTTAGCCTTTACCTCATTTCCTTTTTCTGCATGCTTAGGACTGAGAAGCTGAATGTTGGGCTGACAACAGGTTGAATCAATAACAACTTCTTCAATGATCTGCGGACAATTAAGAGTGTCAAAGGTAAAGATGAGGTTCCTCTCCAGAATGAGTGTTTTGGTTTGAGACAACACAGGCTGGTTGTGGCTTTCTTCCAGCAGTCAATGGCTCGGGGGTGTTCAGTGAAGATTCTGTCTCAGCCCTGGGGTTGTTTCGTGAGTGAAAATGATGTTCACTGGCAATGCAAGCAACCTGGTCACCGTGGTGCTGTGTGCTGGACCCTTAGTGAGGAAAAGCAGGCAGCTGCATGATGCTCACTAGCGCTTTTCCTCTATAAATGGCAAAAAAACCCCATTAAATTGTTTCTTCACACAACACTCCTTTGTAAGAATTTTGTGTAGTTGCATCAGGGCTGCTATGTGATTGCCACTGAGTTAAAAAGGTAGGCAGTGCACAGAAGTAGGGAATGGACAGTCACACCAGCCTTGATTGGAACAGCAACAATGGCTTTTAGAAATATATTCCAAATACTAATAGACCATGTTCAATGTAATACCATACTAAAAACCAGAATTTCAAATGAGTAATTCGTGTCCCCAGGCTACCTTTCAAAGAGAACTTCATTTACAGGTATGCTTTTCCTTTCTGTGAAAAAAAATGTATTTGACACAGAATTTGTAGAAATGCACATATAATTCAGAAATGATGGAGAAAAACCTTCTTCAGTTTTTCTTCTGGTGACTGACCTGGATTTCTTTTAAGTCGACAGGAAGATTGCTGTGGTGCCACTGAGTATCCTGTAAATCCTACTTGTCAATTCCATTGAGATTACTTGCAGATATAAACCCTGAGCAGGTATTTGCAGATTTGAGCTAATGTTTATCAAATGTAAAACTGCAGTAGTGGTAGGAGAAATAAATTGTGATTGTTTCTTTCTCTAATGCTGAAGAAAAAACATATTTTTTTATAGGTGCTGCAAAACTTGCAGTGTTCAAAAAAAACCCCAACAACCCAAAACCCATGATAAAGACACTGAATATGTTCTAAACTTGTTAAAACAAGCAGAGTAAGCCAGTGAGCCATGAATAATGTAAATAAATCTAGATCAGCAATTAAAATTGAATATTTGCAGTGCTACTATGATGAAAAAACAGTTTGAATTAGTAGGAAATTGCTGCATCTGCCTCCATCAAATTCCACATTCAAAGTCACAAGACAAGTAATAGGAGAGGAAGACCCAAGTCTTAACAGAGATTTTCTCTGTTTTGGCAGCTGATTGTTGCTAAATGCAGAAAAAGGTAGAAGCACCATACCCCAATGTCAGCTTGGGAAGAACATTAACTTATCAGGTTTCCAAAATGAGATTTGGATTTCTTGTCCTGGCCCATCTCTCAAACTGGAAGTTCAAACTCACTTTCTATTATCTTATTTATTTATTGCTTTACATTACCTGTGTCAACAGCCTTTTCTATCTTCTGGAGTAGCCAGATTTTCTTTAATTTGTATTTTATCTGACTTTCACAGAGTATCTTCATATTAACAGTGGGAAAAGTGTCAAGTTTCACTGATTTGTCAGAGCTGACTTCTTTACTTTTTCTTAGTAAAGGGACCATCATGTTCATAGTGTTGAGAAAATTACTTTTTCTTAAAACAGAAATCATGCCTTTCTCCAATCTAGAAGTTGCTGCTTAAAAACAAATAAAATAAAATCAAAACACAGCATGATAAAATAATATTTTTCAGCATCTATATGTCACGAGGACAGATTAGAAAGAAACAGCTGACACATGAAAAGAATGCTTTGACTTTTGAATGTTTGGTGCACAGAAAACACATGATCCCATGATCCTTTACTTTGAATTTAATTTCTGGGCATTTTGGAGCATATTCCAGAAGAAATGTTTTAATGGCCTACCCTGAAGAGCTTTTCACAGACTGTTTCAGAAGGAAACCCATTATAACTCCATTACAGACACAGTAAATCAATACATTGCCAATGGTGTTTTGTCCATTGGTTGTCACTTAGTGATTCTTGATTGAATTAATGCAGCCAACAACCTCTCTATAACTGATCTTATAAACTTCCTGATAATGTTAGACACAATGAGGATACAGGTTTCTAACATAAAGACACAAAATCTTAAGACTGATTTTTTTTCACCTTCCCTTTAGGTGAGAAGCTGGATTGAAGGAGTGTAGAAGGGATTCTTGTTGCCTCTCTTCTTCTCCCTTTCAAAAATGAGACATCCAATTACAATTAGTCTTCTGGGAGCCCACTGGGTCAGTAAAGGGAAAGAGGTAAATTCAGCAGGTAATTTTTCTTGTTCTCAGGTAAGCGTCAGGTAGGCAGGACATGCTGCCTTGCAGAGAAACCTCTTTCTGTCCATGTACTATGTTAGCTGAACCCTGAACCTTTCCAGAAAGAAATGCCAGATCCAGGTTTCAGCATAGGATGTTTCTCTGGAAAAGGATATTTGCTGTCATCAGATTAGCTCATCAATGGCAAAGAACCAGCTTACAGACACCCCTCAATATGCTTTTGTAGATCTGATGTGTTAATAGCCAGTTACAGAACAAGGAAAGAAAAACAAAAACAAAACCAAATCTGGCATAAACACTGTAAATATTTGTGTATTTTTAATCGGATTAATTCTGATTTTTTTTTCCAAGTAAAAGATACAAAAGTCTAAGAGAGTATAGGTGTCAAAAATGAGGTTTTCTGCAATAAAAAATGAGATTACCTTACTGAAGCATGGCTATAATTTTTCTGTGAACCCAGAAGAGATCTGTGCCTACTCCTCAGACGGTTATTCAGACCAGTGTCACTAACTCCAGATCTTTTTTGACTGCTGCAAGCGCATCATGTTCCCAAGTGGTTATTCTCTACTCTCAGGCACCAGGAATACATGTGGTTATTTCACTGAAATCAATGCAGTCTTCAAGACTATATTTCACAGTAGACACTAGCATACTGATCATGACATGTTTTAATCAATTTTTATAAAGATTTTAGTTCAAGTTTAGGGCACGTGTACGGCGGCAGAAACCTTCCTGGAAAGAGTTACTTGATAATGCAGTAAAAATGTCAAAATATTAATAATAACACATGCCCAACCCCCATCTTTCCTCCCATTGATATTGGTTGCATTTTACAGAGGACAGCTGGTTTTAAAGGAACTCGGGGTTCAGTCTTCACTACAGTCCTCTGAGAGAGGATGGATGTGAATACCATTTCTGTATGTGATAGTTACTGCAGATGCCTCATGGATCTTTAAGTTCATTAACCGTGACTTCACTGAACCCTCTTCAGAAACACAGAGAGTACCAGTCACATGTTCTTAAATCCTGAATATTTACTTTGGTATTTGGAGGCAGAACATGTGTCCTGTGCTTCATTCATTGAATGCTTTATAAATACAATTACAGAAAAGTACGGGCGGGCTGTCTTCAAGTGATGACCAGTCATGAACAAACACATGGCTTTCTCCAGGAAGCTTGAGACAAAAATTCAGTTTAATTATTCTAATTCTAAAATATACATCCTTTGCATTGAGGAGAACTGATGTTTAGGGAAATGTCAGTGAGAAAGGTGAAGAGCTAAGCAGAAAAGAGATCCAAAAGTCTGCATATATTTAGTTGCATCACAGAGAGATGGTGAGCTCTCTCCACCCTCCTGGGCAACCCAGTGCCAGCGCCTCTTTTAAATCACATATGAGTCAACAATATTTTTAGGTCTTGATCTTGCATGCTAAAGATAAACACATGTAACTTTCTGCAGGCGTAGAACTGCCATGTCTTCTGCTGGAAGTCACTCAGAAGTAGGTGTTTTATCTTTGCACATAACACATCCACATTTTTGTTACAGTTTTCATAAGTGAACAACATTTAATCTTGAAATGTAAGTTAGCCTTTTGAAAATAAATCCTACCTTACTGAAAGAAATAGCAAATTTTCTCAGCGAGTCCAAAATATTCCTACTTCAGCCTGCATCTATGCAGAGATTCAGTTATCATTGCAGATCTATGAAATGCAAACTTTTAATTGTGCAAGAAGTTACACAAGAGGGAAAATCACACCTTAAGATTTAATTATGACTTTTGCTTTATTACAAGTTATTGTATCTGACAAGAAAAACCACAATACAGGTTTTTATTCTAAAATAATAACTTAGACAATTAAACCCTGTAATGACATCTGATGATTCACAGTGATAGTTCTCATTTATGGCCAGTTGACACCAAATGGCAAGAACAGACCTGAGGACAGACTGAGAAGATTATATTTTTACAGCTGAACTTGGCCAACACACCAGCTGTGTAATTCCACCATATGTTATTACTTTCAAGGCAAATATGAACATTATTTTTCTCAAGTAAAGCAAGGCAGCACTAGCAGGCTTTTGGACCTTGGCCCCTGAGCCAAGCTTTTATGAAGCTTCAGTACTCCAATCATACTTTTAATAAATAGGGTATATAATAAACAGGAGACCCCTCTCTACCAGCCTTTGCACTGTAGAAACAACTGATGTCACACCTTTCTTTTGTTTTCTGTGATTGCATTGCAAAGAAAATGTGAATAAAATGGAAATTTTAAGGCAAAAGCATGAAATAATAATATAAAAATCTCCCGATCAAAAAAACTATCTTAAATAATTAAGAGTTCATGCTTTCTGCTTGATTAGGTATGCCAGTCTCAGCAAGTCCTATCACTTTAAAGCGTATTCCTCTGTATATTGGATCATTACATCCCTAGCAGTAGATTTCACCCCAGCCATGTAAGCATGAAGATAATCATTGTGCATTTCCAGAGTGGGCCACCCAGCCTAGGTCTTTCTCCTTCCAGGCCATGGATGCTCCATCAGCCAGTTTTTAATAACTTCTTATTCAGAACTGTGACCATTAATTCCCAGTCATCTTGCACTTCATTCACACTTACTCCCTAGACAAAACTCCCTAACACCTCCTTCCCAGTTCCCATGAAGCCTGTCAGTGCAGCCTTTTGTTAGGGTTTCTTTGCAGCTCAGGGACTGTTTCACTTTTCCAGGCTTATTCTCAGAGCTTCAGAGCTTTCTGTCGTGTAGTAAATACGCTATCAATTTAGGACCTAATTTCGGAGGGATCATTCATGTGTTTAAAATTAACATGTGCTAAATTGTCTACAGCATCACGCCCCAATGCATAATTTTCCATGGCAGTCTGGAGGAGAATTTGAGTGGGTTAGGGTTACTGTGCATTTAGTAACTGCCAGTGGATTTCCCTTCCACGAGCTTAAACATTGTCCTCCTGAACTTTCAGTAGGTACACCATCCTGGGGCAATGAATCCCTCAGCTCAGTTAGGACCTCTTTTTTGTACCTACTCTGCATTACTGCTGTTCACATTTTCTGGATTTGAAGTTGTTTTTTAACTTGTAGAAATTATGTAAGGATGTAATATAAATATAAAACATCATAATTATAATTACATTGTATTGCATTATTATAGGAAGTTTTATATATTATACTAACTGCATCATATGAATTATTATATTAAATATTGTATTATATTACATTGCATATTTGCATGTTTAAAATCCTGAATATCTGTAGGAAAGCCAGCTAATTTAAAGCAAATTAATTCCCAGATAGACAATGTGCAGTTTGGCCTGAGGTGGAGTCAAGGACCACAGCTGGCTTTATGAGGTCCCTCCACACATCTGCATCAGATTAACAATTTACAGTGCTTTAGGGCCTCACATTTTATGGCATTAGCTATTTTACCACTGAAAGCTATGAGAGGTTTGTCACTGGCTTCCATGGGAGCAGTACTGAGCCATATATGAACTACTCAAGGTCACTCAGCTGTTAAGTATCAGGTCCAGGAAATGAATCTTTATCTCCTGACTCCTTATGTATGGCTTAAACCTCAAGGTGAACCTTTGTTCCATTGTTTTCCTTTAAAAAATATTTTGAATGAAACCTATTATTTTCTCCATCATGTTACATGAATAATTTCTCTTATAATATGTCTTGGTTACATTTCTCATACATTTTTGATTTGAAAAGAAAAATAGTATGCCGTATTTACAGATAAATAAAGTTTTCTGTTGAAAAATTAATGGATCAATTTTATATTTCCTATTGATCATTACTTCCAAACAGTTTTGTAAACCGAAATCTGGTCTTCCTCAGAGGAATCAAAATCTGAAGTCTCATTCCATTCTTGCCTGCATTTTTGGATGCCTTTGAATAAGCTAACAGGAAAAAGAAGACTTCTCTTGGGTCCAGAATTGTTGAACACAGGCAGAAAATCCCTCAGATAGTTTGTTGGGGACCAAGACTTTTGCCCTCAGTTACAAGTCAAGGAACACATGGAAAGGCATGTGACTGTGACTGCAACCTCCTATTTGTTTTATGGTAAAGACACCGATGAAGCATGAGCAAAGAGCTTGTGAAAAATACATTTCAGTACTTAAATACTTCCAAAACTCATCCCCTCAACAACACTTCCCCAAAAAACTTCAGCCTTTTGGGAAGTATTTGCCCATGCTGTTTTATTGAGTACCATAAGGGACAGCCAGCCCAAAAAGTGAAAGTCTTCTAAGGGCAGTAATATTATTTACTAATGACATGTTCCCATGCAGCCAAAGAAACCAGATGCTACGGTGAATGCAAAACTGCTTTGAAACAGAAAATCACTAAGCCCCATTTTGATGTTCATCTCTAAACATTCTCTGAAGGCATTTTAAGAACCCATTTGAAGGAAATGAATCCATACAATATATGGGCTCAGGAGGAAAAAGAACAGCATAAGCTGTTATTTACGTACTCTGACCTCAGAAATTATATCAGATTGACTGTCAGGCTCTGTAGAACAAATGAATAACAGCCCCTGACATTGGGGATTTATTCTGTACTTCTGTCATTTGGTTCCCAGAGCTAGCTGTGGAATTACTCTGTTTGCTGTCAGGCAGAAGTGTGGCTATCACTTCAGACAAATCAAGAAAATATGATAGGGAGATGTTTTAATTTAAAAACTAAAGCAAAAGGGTATTACGAGTTTCATTGAGGAGCACTGTTTATTAATTATCTAGTATACGGGGAGAAGTAGGCTACTACAGTTAGCATTTGGGAGAGATGGGATGCAGCACAGCATTTGCATCACTAGCCAAGGCAGCTCCCAGGTTTGGACTGTCCTGGGACTGACAGCACAGGTCTGGCGCTTCTCTTTGTCTCTGCCTTTGCTCTTTGCTGTGGTATCGGTAGAAAGGAAAGAGAAGGGCAAGGAAGTGTATTTGTCCTGGTGCATTTGGTACAGGGTGAAGCACAGTTTTTGTAGGTTGCTTCATTATAACATTGTATGAAAAAGATACAGGCAAATCTTTCTATGTTCTGTCATTTACTCAGAATCTCTTAAGGAGACACAGAATACTCAAGTGTCATAGATTTTCATTTTGTTAGTGTCTCAATTTGACCGATTGCTTTCTGTAAATGTAAAATAATTAGGAGTCTTATTTTCTACTGTAAAACAGCCAAATGCTTGTGAAATGAAAAAAAAATAATCTAATAAAACTAAACAGGGAAGTAAAAATATTGGTAAATCATATGTCAGTCTTCTAGTATATGTGATTTAGTCTTTCTGATCTATTCGATGTCATCTGATCTAAAAAAATCTGATCTAAAACCCCTGTCTATTTGTAGAAATTCAAAGACATGAAAGACTTGCATAAATGTGCAGCTTACAACGGTAAATAAAGGCGTTTAGTTTTATAGATGTGACTTGGACATAAGATTTTCCAAATTCTTTCTGTATACAAAGCATCCTTAACCCAAGGGAAATTATTGACATATTCAAAAACTAATTTTATACCTCTGCAAGGAATAATGTATAAGATGCACATAGAACAAGTTTTGAAATGGACAACCCTAAGCAAAGAGCCAATGCTTCACGTACCAAATTGCTTTATAGAAATGGGATGTTAGCTGAAAATAAAAAAGTTTGTTTTTTTTTTTTTTCAATCAAGAATTAATCTTGTGAATAATCTGGTTAGTTATTTTCATTAGTGACCTTGGCAAAAAAGGTTGGCATTTCACAGATTAATTTTCTAGTGCTGATGGCATGGAAGTGGTTGCCATTATTAATATGAAAGAGAATATGAGCATTTTGTACAAAGTAGGTGACCCTGCAGGTTAGGGGTTTACAGCTGTGAAGAATTTTAATAGCACAAAGTGAAACTTCAGGAATTTAAGGATGAATAGCAAGTATTGCTGTAGCAATTACTGCTGTGTGCTCATAAACTGAAAGCAGCAGGAGGAGAAAGAGCCGGGTGTGGTGATACGTTATGGGTTGCCCCTTGTCTGGTGACCTTGTAAAATGATGTACGGCTCAAGGCTGTATGCCAGAGGCTGTGGTTAGAGCCTGGTTGGAGGACTGGGCATTGTTCCAGCCATTCATGTTGAGTTGTCACTGTTTAATACCAGTTTAGGCATGTTCTGAGAGCAGGCAGGTGGGTGCCAACTACCTATACATGGAAAAATCTATGAGAGCTCTTGTCCCTTTTGGCCTTATAGTGATGATTCACTCTAAAATGCTACTGTTTCAATTCAAAACGAGCCACTCTGTCAAACAGCCACAGAGCTCCACTGCCTATTGTGGAGGAGCCAGAGGGCCTTTCGTGTCACCTCCTGATCTCCACTCCTTTCTGATTGCCTCACAGGATGTGCCACGTGATAAGTGGTGTGATTCTGGATGATAATCCATTCTGCTTTTACATGGTGGTTATAGGACTTCACTTTTTCTCTGCTTTTAACTGCAGTAGATGAAATTCCAAGCTATGTATTAAACAAGTCCCCTGGAACTTAGAGTCACCCTCTAACTGAGTAATGCCAAATTCAAAGCAGTTTGAATTTCTTTGCCTCTTAAAATAACTTTGAAATAGTTTTCACACCGTTTCCACAGGCAGACAAGATTATTGCTACATAGAATGTGAAAAGATGTGTGTAAAATAATTCAGTTTTTCAGAGCATTCAACCTCCAAAAAGTAAAACTGTAGTCTGTTATCTAGTGTATCAAATTTAATGAACAACTGTTTTCAGCAGAAATAAACACCAAATCCCACCAAACCTTTATAATAACTAATTATCTTTTGATAGTAATATGCTAATAATGTTAATAATGAATGTTTAATAGGTTAATAATTATGTATTATACTCTCAGGGTATAGCTATATCTTAAACAGCTGGCAGAACAATTCTTCTTGATGCCTTGCTTGCAAAATTGACTAATGGTGAAGCCTTGTTAACAGCGAGAGAAACTGTTAAAGCACTTTCACTTTGTTTCTTTTTCAGTACTGTCAGCCCATGTCTCCAGACTTTCATTAAATGATTTTATTTCTTAAAAACACAAAAGCTGTCTGAAGACTGAACATTTCCAGTGTCTATACTGCTACCCTTTGAACAATTTTCATGCTGTTTTTTACAAACTCACTCTGACTACATTTTTTAGGCTTTTGACTGGAAGTTTTGTCCTAACTGTATATAATCTTAATAGTTTATGATCTCAGAGTTCAATGAACTTCTATATTGTCTTGATTTTACTTCCAAGCCTTGAATCCTGATCTGAAGCTGTCTCCTCTGCTCTGGCTCTTTTAATTGCCTTTTTCTCTGATCCCCATTATACTCCACTTGGGCACTCCCCAAGCCTACCAAGACAGTATCTCTAACATTGGACACCTAGCTTTGTATTACTTCACAAAGGCTGTTGAGCCATGTTGACATGCTCAAAGGTTTCTTAGCAGGGTCTGTGGCTTGCTAACGTGTGTTGGCTATAATTGTGAAAGTTACTTTTTGGGGGAAAAATAGAAATGGAAGAGAGAGTGAGCAAAAGAAAAAACAGAAAGGTTTTCCCCAGGGCTAGACAGGAGAAGTGATGGAGGTCCTCAGGCAAGCATTCTCCTGAGGTTCCCTCTGCAGTACAGCAGGGTCCCCTCCCCAAATGTTTCCTGTGATAACTACATACTCTTTGTCACCACCTGCTCAAACTGTTTCTTGCTGTTATTGCTTATGGTGGTATTAGGACTAACAGGAGGATGCTTTGATGAGGGGTAGATGCTGCTCTTGGTTATTAAGCTCAGAGCATGCATATTATTGTCTCCCATAATGTAAACCAAAAGCTGCAACCAAGGGTAGAAAAGCAGGGTGGTAAGGTGAGATTTTCATGACAGTGGCAAAAAGGAGAATCTGCTATAATGAATGCTATAAGCAGAAGGATTTGTAAGCACAAGGCCATGAGAATAACAACATGAGAGCAATATTATGAGAGCAACAAGGGAAAAATACAGCCCTGGAGGCTCTGGAAAATGCTGCTTTGGCAGCCTGAGCAAGAGAGTGCAGAGCTGGCAGTGAAAGGCAGGCTGTGGAGTTCTGACTGCAAGGCCTCCAGCAGTGCAAAAGGTATCTTGGGCACTGAATAACATTATGAATTCCAAGAGTTTCCCTTACTTTTTCACTCCTTATGTGAAAATGTATTTCAAGTTGCATTATTTATAGGATTATGATCCAGTTCAAATCTCTTTAATACACCCTGATAACTGCCTAGCTCTTCCTCACATAACTGCAGAGTGCTAAATAAATCTTAAGCCTTTGCCAGGCAATATTAGGGAACAGTTTCTGAAGTGGGAGGGGTTGTTTTCTGTTCTTGTTGTGCTCTGAAAAGTTAATTAAGAGATAAATGAAGACAATGTCTGTGAAGGCAGGAGAAGAGCTTGTATACCCTTCTACTAGCATCAGTGAAGTCTAACAGATCCCATTCGTACCAGAATGATCGATTTTCTAATAAGCCAAGCCAGGAGGTAGCCTGTTTTTATGTTTCCCATCTTTCTTTGAATATTCTGCCTCGGGCCCCAGAGAGGAACTGGCTTTTATATAAACGAAGTATAACTAATCTTAGATGTCTCAAAAAGGACAAGTCTATGTGTGTGTTCTGCATGGCTCCTTGATCTCCAAGGAAGAAAAGAAATATCTGTGTCATTTCTAGGTTAGCTGTTAAGGCTCGCTTCATGCCAAAACCTCCTTTTTGTAAGGGTCTTTCCCCTTCAAACCTTGACACTTTTGATTTGGTAGCTTTGGAAGGCCCTTAGGTCTAGCTCTTCTCTCCATTGCCCCTGCTTCCTTCATGCACAGGATGAAAATTCCCTGCTGTGGGTCCTGTACCCAACTATTATGAACTCTGGCTGTATGGAGATTGGGCTGTTGCCTCCCTCAGGAAAGAGGAGAGTTGACAGACCTTTGATGAAATCTCAGGGAGACCATGAAAATAAACCAGTGGGAATGACATATATGATGGTGTCCACGAATCTCCAAACAAGTGTCAAGGACTACTGTAACTCCAGGTTACCATCTTGTTTGAGCTTAGGATGACCATATGGAGCAGGGCCCAAGAGTGCCTAAGGAAGCAGTATTAAGGTTAAAAGCTGACATTGCTGGGGACCTGGTCTCTATATTTGTCCTATGAGGCAAATTGCTCTTGTGGGAGCATAGTGATGGCCATGTGAGTATGTCAAGAAATACAAGAGGAAATTTGCCCTCAGGACCTTAAGCATACATCAGGTGTGATGACCTTGTCTTGCAGGCTGTATTGAGAAATACAAATTCTTTCCCACTGGGAGGAGGACAGAAAGCACCCTGAGCAGGGGAAGTGGTTTGACCACCTGGTTGAGCTCCCAGGGTGAGTATGGATGGTAGAGAAAGCAACTTAAAAGGAAAGATATCTAGGAATGAGGTCAGTCCAGAATCTTGAGTCCACATATATTTGCCATGATCGTCCCTTGAGGGTGCAGGATCAGCCGATACCAGTGGGACTTGTGCCACACAAAACCACTTCTTCCACTGAATCATAACCACCAAGTCCAAGAAAAGTTAGTGTGACGAGCTACAAAAAAAAAGCTGGTGATGAGCTACAAAACTATCCAGTTGTCCTTAAGCCAACCTGAATAATGTTGTCTCTGTTTTCCTAGTGGTACTGAACACCACTAAAATTCATCAGGAGGCAAGATAGAAGTGAGCTATTTATTTGTGCTCTGCTGCTTAGTATAGCTGCAATACACTGGGGTACCAGGATAGCGTTGCTAACAAAGCAGGTTTGTGCTTGCATAACATTTTGTGTAACTGGGCAGACACTGGAAGCTGGCCTGACCCAGAAGGCTGAAGATGGCATTCCAAAATGTGTGATTATGTACACCTCTGCTATGTCCAGTGTGCAGTAAACACTCCTCATGTTGGCCAGTCCCTTGAGGATGCTTAAATTAGATCACTTTGCTTATATACTCCAAAAACTGTCGTAGAGAAACTTTGGTCAGTACATTCGTTTTGTTGACGAGCTCGGTGGACTGCCTCTCTTCTTGAATTACACAGCCACGTATGTGTGACTGGTAGTATAAATGATGGATGGCCTCCATGGCAGCAAAGACTGCCGTGGATTTGCTGATGTCACAGTGATACATGTGAATGAGACCTTTGTGGCCTGGTGAGCATACAAGGCTCATCGCTCTTTCTCTTGGGGCCCCCAAACAGGTAAAGCTGTTTCTCTCAGGCCAGGGAGGGCATTGCTCTCATTGAAGGGGGCAAGGAATGCAGCCTTCATTGGATTAAAAATGTTGGCTGGGTTGAATGCAGATGTAACACTGTGAAATTCAACAGCCTGAGATACATATATCTTAACTGAAGAGGACATGATCTAGTAGTCCCTGTGGCCCTATTATCTATGAAAAATATGTCTCTCAATTAGTCCTAACAGTCATCACAGCAAGCTCAGAGTCACCTAACAGCAGGCAAACTGTGGTTTCTGTGGGTGCAGCTTGGAGATTATTTGAAAATTCTACCCAAGAGACCAGCAATACAGAAACCACCTGGCAGTGGTCAGGAATTCAGCTGAGACGGCCTTACGTAGTAGAGATTGGTGTCAGAGGACCCTTATTAGTACTAGAGCTTAGTTAGGTAAGTGATGCATCAGGTTTTGCTTGAGATAACTTTATGGGACATAAAGCCATTAAGCAGCTTCATATCAAGGGGAAAATTGCAGAGCTGAAAGGAAGCACAATGGCAATGAATGTAACCATATTTTTTAAAAAAAAAAAAATTCAGTCTTGACAATATCTTTTAATAAAAAAAAAGACTGAGCATGGCACTTTTTTCATTAGATTTGCGGATGGATTGAAAATTCATGAATGTGAGGGAACTCATAGAATCATAGCATAGCAATAACATAGTTTGGGCTGGAAGGGACTTTAAATATCATCTAGTTTCAACTCCCCTGTGAGAGGCAGGGACAACTTCACTAGACCAGGCAGCTGAAAGCCCCATCCAAGCTGGCGTTCAACATTTCCAGGGATGGAGCATCCATAACATCTCTGGACAAACTGTTCTAGTGACTCACCACCCCCACAGTGAAGAAATACTTCCTTGCAGCTAATCTAAATCTACCCTCTTTCAGTTGTAAGCCATTAGCCCTTGTCCTATCATTACATGCCCTTGTGAAATAAGTCACTCTGCAACTTTCTTGTAGGACGCCTTTAAGCATTGAAAGGCTGAAATAAGGTCTCCCCAGAGACTTCTTCAGGTTGAACAACCCCAACTGTCTCTGCCTGTCCTCACAGCAGAGAGGTTCCAGCCCTCTGATCATCTTTGTGAGCCTCCTCTGGATTCAATCCTTCTTACTCTGGTGTCTCTAGAGCTGGATGTAGTGCTTCAGGTGGGGTCTCACAAGAGCTGAGTACAGACGGAGAATGACCTCCCTTGACTTGCTGGCCATGTTTCTTTTGATGCAGCTCAGATGGTTGGCTCTCTGAGCTGCAGACACTCTTTGCTGGCTCATAGAATCATAGAAACATTTTGTTCGGAAAAGATCTTCAATATTATTGAGTCCAACCATTAACCTAACACTGCCAATCCCACCACTAAACCATGTCCCTAAGCTCCTGATCTATACGTCTTTCAAATACCTCCAGGGATGGTGACTCCACCACCTCCCTGGGTACCCTGTTCCACTGCTTAACAACCTTTTCAGTGAAGAAGTTTCTGCTAATGTCCAACCTAAACCTCCCCTGCACAACTTGAGGCCATTTCCTCTTGTCTTATCACTTGTTACCTGGAAGAAGAGACCAACTCATGCTTCTCATCAACTAATACTCCCAAGTTCTTCTTCACAGGGTTGCTCTCACTCCACCCTCTGCCTAGCCTGTACTTGTGCTTGGGAGACAATACTAATGGATAAGACTCTGAACACCTTAGCATACAAGTAAACACTCCTGCTGCTGTTGGAAACAGAAGCTGGTTCTGAAGGCTGTTAAATGTACATGTGGAAACCTGAATGAGTCACAGCCTTCCCAGTCTCTTCTGCCCCCTGGGAAATTCATCCACTCTCATGCCTGGCCACTGTTTTTCTGAATTTCACCAAAGACTCTCAGGCTTTCCAGAGGAAGCACAGGCTCCCAGCTCTTCTCCTGTATGTGACCCTCATCTCTGCCATCCCTTGCAGCCTCAAGAACCTTCTCCCTATTTAACTTGCTTCATAACTTTGCCAAGGAGCACAGAAAATAACTTAGAATACAGAAACAAAATAAATACCACATGTTAATTAAAAATCAGCATAAACAGTGGCAATCTAAATATACAACTAAAATAATGGGGAAACCCCTTATTATTCAATGTCTTATTTTGCATCATAACAGACAAAAGCAGACACTTCCATTTTATATGTACATATAAAAATACATTAAAAAATTGGCAGGTTTTTTCAGCCTCAGAAATTAAACAGCTAGACCTTTATGTTAGTAGAAGCAAAGTCTGGGCTTATAGAACAGCAAAATGATGCATGCATGTGCTTCCTAATTTGCTATAAGCAAAATCACTGAGATATTTGTCAACCAAAGATTTAAACTGTCTAAGACAATTAAGTCCGAGCTTGCCTGAGAAGAGTTACGTAGTTGTTCCACTGTCAGACTGGGAAATGGGTTCTGACAAGGTGTAGTCAACACCTCTAGAGCTGGATGGGGAAAAGCAAAACACCTCTGTGACCTAAAAATGATGTCATGATTCAGCCTTCAGGAGGTAGTGTAACTTCCATGTGGACCATCTGTGATGCTGTGGGAGTGCCTGTGCACAGGTCTGGCTCTGTGGGAGAAAGATGGGAGGACTGTGGGAGTTGCTGAGCATGAAATGGAATAGACTGTCTCAAGGAATCAGTGGCACGCAGGGGATGAGCTTCACCATTGTTTTAAGACATCTAAAGTTATGATTTCACTGTTAAGGATTTAGAAACGAACTGTGTCTCTAACATTCTTGTTGGTCAATATTGTTCTTCAGTGATGAAAAGGGGCACTGAAACACTAACTCTTGTTGAGTCTCCAACATTTAGAAACCTGCTTTCAGATGTCTACTTTCTGAAGCTTAACTGTAGGCAGGGAGCTGGATTCAGTTGTCTGCAGAAGGGCAGTTTTGGCAATGCCCTCAGTTGCAATACATGAGATTCAACAAGGCCAATGGCAAGGTCCTGCTCCTGGGTCAGGGAAGTTATCAGTATCAAAGTAGACTGAGGGATGAATGGATTAGGAGCAGTTCTACAGAAAAGGACTTGGAGATACTGGTGGAAAAAGATTGACATGAGCCTGCAATGTGCACTTGCAGCTCAGAAACCCAGTTGTATCCTAGGCTGCA
Organism: Chloroceryle amazona; assembly: GCA_027560015.1. Classification (NCBI taxonomy): domain Eukaryota; kingdom Metazoa; phylum Chordata; class Aves; order Coraciiformes; family Cerylidae; genus Chloroceryle; species Chloroceryle amazona. Next base: position 11,015 of record JANHFX010010655.1, on the reverse strand, counting down.
TAAAAAGAAATGTGGCCAACAGGTCAAGAAAGGTGATTCTGCCCCTCTACTCTTCTTTCATGAGACCCCACCTGGAGTACTGTGTCCAGCTCTGGGGCCCCCAGAAAGACATGGACCTGTTGGAGCTGGTCCAGAGGAAGGTCACAAAAATGATCAGAGGTCTGGAGCACCTCTCCTATGAAGACAGGCTGAGAGAGTTGGGGTTGTTCAGCCTGGAGAAGAGAAGGCTCTGGGGAGACCTTATTGTGGCCTTTCAATTTATAAACAGAGCTTATAAAAAAAGTTAAAGACAGACTGTTACTAAGAAGGCCCTTAGTGACAGGACAAGGGGCAGTAGTTATAAATTGAAAGAGAGTAGATTCAAATTGAACATAAGGAATAAATTCTTTATGATGAGACTTTTGAAACACTGGAACAGGTTGCTCGGGGAAGTTATGGATGTCCCATGACTGGAAATGCTCAAGATGAGGTTAGACAGGGCTTTAAGCAACCTGACCTAGTGAGAGATGTCCATGCCCATGGCTGGCGTTCGGATTAGATGATCTTTGAAGATCCCCCTCCTAACCCAACCCATTCAGTGATTCTGTGATTCTATGGGGTTAACAGACACAATGCAGGACTTTGGGGTTGATCCACATGCTGGAAGGCCAGACAGAGTGCCATATGACATCTCAAAATCAACAAAATTTACTCCCTAATCAGCACTGCCACTGGAGTCTAAAGAGTGATTGTTTTTCATCAGCTGAAGATATCTCTTGGCTCATTTGACAGTATTAACAAGATCTCCATTAACTGAAACAGGAGTTCAGATGCATCCATTTGGATTCCTATATGGGGAAAGCTACATTTAATCTGCGAGTTGAATCCCACCCTTGATCTTTTTAGCAGTATAACAGTGCCAGACTATTTATAAATCCTTAGCCTAGCTGGAGAACTAAGAACAAACAAGCAAGCTGCTATACAATCCAAAACACCTTAAAACAGCAAAGCTTCCACTGCAAGAAGTTAAAATATCTTGTGGTTTTTAAATGAAAGGTGATATGCTCATTGATTTCTGATTTCTTTATACATACATGAGGCTGGACACTTTAGCAAAATAGCAAATATATTCAAATTTTGAATGACTTTGTGGGACCTGACACAATAGCTATGTATAAATGTCTCCTGCTATTTGTAAATAAAATCCTAATCCATCTGTCAGTTACAGTGGAGACATCTTTTAGACTGTCAGTGCTAATCAGGAATGCAGTCCCTCCTTCAACATCCTGACAACACTGATTGTCCATCAAGGTAACACAAGATGCTGTTGTAAGAACAACCTTAGGAATGTCAGTGCCGTACTGTGGCAGCACAAGCTCTTTCTGTGATAAACACAGTTTTTATTTCATTGTTCAGACATCAGCAGAGAGAGGTGTTGTTGCATTTCTGTAAGTGTATGTAATTCCATTAACAGTAAAAGAAATTGGAATGTGCAGTAAGAGAGGCTATATCCTAAGGCATTCACCTTTCATTTCTGTGGGGGAATTGTTCTGTGTTTATCTAGGGGTACAGAAATTTCATCCTGTTCTCTTCCTGTAACTTCTATATAAACTGGTAACTAACAAGTGCCTTTTTTTCTCAGAGATGTTTTTATGATAATTTTCTCTGTTTGTCAATTGTGGAATATCAGCAGGTCATAGATTACCAAACGTCCTTCTGTAACCCCAAAAACATTTCTTACACATGAGATAAAAAGAAGAAAAATATATGATTATGACAGACAGAATATTCTGTCTCCTTGATAGATGCAAGATTTGATGGGAAATCACCTAGATCCCACTTTACCTGGGTGTACTGAAAAGTGCTTTATGCTGCAACTGTAAGAACTTAAAAAACTATGAAGAAATCCCTGTTAAAATAAGAAAAATGTATTTTTTCTCCGTGTGTTTCCACCAAGGTTTTGAAACTTGCAACCAGATTAAAGCTAGGCCTGTAGCCAAGTGTAGGCACCAATGTTTGGATCTGCTTTTCCTTTCCAAGGCAAGTTCTACATACACAGGTTTGAAGTCTGTGGCTTTTAATCAACTGTACCCCCTTCTCTTAGGAAGCTGGGGACAGTTATGGGAAGAGAGTTTTTTTAAAAACTGACCACAATCTCTCTTTTCACAGCTATAATCTATGAATGAAATTTCTCGGGAAATATTGCTGGGCAGCACTTTGTTCCACTGAGAGAGATTACAGAAAATAAGAAACTGAAATGGGGCTGCAATTAAGCAGGACTGGCAGTTTGTCACTACTGCAGGAGAGCAGAGGGAATGATGCCGAGACTGAAACACCAAAGAATGTCTTCAGAGTAAATTGAGCAACAATATATTTGATGGAAACTAATTTTCTTCCTTTATTCAGTGTTTTTGTGTCAGAAATTGGAAAGTGCAATGACTTAATTATTTCTTTATTGTTCTGGCGTGGCTTCAAGTGACTGCCATTTCATACTGATTGAGGATTATAGTTGCTAACTAGGTTGCTCTAGAAATTGCACATCCTTTCACTTCAATTTGAAAGTGTTACATTCAATGAAAATAGTCACTCTGTGCTAGGAGTTGCATCCCAGAAGTTTGTCCTACAGGTTTTCCATTACACTAAAGCAGGGAGATTGAGGGAAAAAAAAAGAAGAAAGAATGAGGATTTGGAAGACAATGATTTTCTAGTCTTATTTTGCAAGTCAAATACTGGAAGACCATGTTCAAGTCACTTGTGCTCTTTCTCCATCTTTAAAAGGAAATAACTGTCCCTTTATTTCTCAGTGAAGCCCTTTAGAGCTCACAGTGTTTTAACTGGCAGGAATCACCAGATGCAGTCTAGAGACTCAGTGACAGTGAATATGAGCAACAAAAGTGTTTGTCCTTAAAGGTCAAAGGCTGAAGTAAAACTTGTAACATCATCTCACTTTTTTTTATTATGTGCTAGGAACATTGCAGGCTATGAGACTTCCTAAAGCACTGATTCAGCTGTGCAGTAAAATGCGATAGTTTATTGACCTGTCAATTTGTCCAACTACCTGTGCATTTTTAAAAGACTGCTGGGAGTGGTAGAACTTGCATTAATTTCTACATTCATTGGCTACATAAATCTGAACTTCCTTGCGCTTCTGCTGTAAGAGAATTCACATGTGTGCTTAATTAATTCTAGGTTTTAGTGATATTCATTCTAATCTACTGTGTCATTATGGCTTATCATAGATGCTCAGTTTGAAAGGAGATGACAAATTTGTGCCTGGAAGGGATGGCACCTTTAATTTTGCAGGTGAGTAAAAATCATAGGCCAAATTCTTTCCCTAGATTCCCCTGAATTCCTCTGTTGCAGAATCTTTACAATAGACTTGTACAAAGAAAGCTAATTTGCACACTGTTGAAAGGACAAAGTTCTACAGGGTATATAAAACAGCTCAGCTTGTCTTTAACTGCAAGTGGATTCATGTAGGTTCAACTAATTACTGTTTGGCACAGAGAGACCTCAAGTCTTAGTTGCTTGTTCTGAGCTGTCACTTATAAATTAACTCTCAAAAGCCCCCAAATTTGTGTGAGCTCAGTGGCTTATTACCTCAGCTAAAGGTAGCATATAAGCTTTATATAATACATTGGGTTTGCTACTTCAACTGTTGGTAAGACCATTACTTGTCTTGATTCAACTTCATTTTACTCACTAACACTTTCTTAAAGGTTAGGTAAGTTAGCTGCCTCGGCAGATAGTGAAAAAACCCCCTAAGGTATACATCTCACAAGAGTTAGAAATAGCTTAACTGAGGCAGGAGAACAACTTCTGTTTAGATAAACAAGTCTCCCATTGACATGTGAATGCTTAGAATTAGGCCTTATGTGAATATTATTTAAGTTTTTAGGGACTTTCATGACTTTTTCAATATATTTGTGAACTGTGTTTTCTGCTAGGAAGGTCCTGACTGTAAAAACAGCACAGATCCAGATCATATTTTACTGGAATCTTCATATGAAATGGTTTATGTTGCAGCCTAGTATGCAATAAATTTTAAATATTTCATTATGTAGTCTGTTTTTCGTTTCTTTTGTTGATCTCAGGCCAAATGTTCATCTCTGAATCTACATGTAGACTAAAAGGGAAAGTTTCAGAACTGTGTGGCTGGCACTGATTTCAGAAGTCTGATCGTAGTAAAATTTGAAAGTATTGGCCTAAGATAGCATGTACTTTGGAAGATTTGTCATTTAATACCTCCTTGAAACCTGTTTGTGCTTTATGGAGAACTGTGATATTGATCTGTGTGTGGAAGAGACCTTTCTTCAGCAAATTTACACTGCATATGGTCCTCTGGTTTTGTTTGGCTTGCTTTTTTTTTTTACTTTTGGTTAAATGTGTCTTTAAGGATTTTCTGAGCTGGTCAGTAACTAGGAAAATATTCCTGTGTCTTCTCATAGTATTCCACTATTATACGGAATGTGGCCAAATGAATTATTAGCATCAACTGTTCATTTTGATGACTAATGTCTCAACCTTCAGAAATGGTGTGAGAAAGCCAGTAATCATTAAACTTATAAGAGGCATTTCATAGGGCTCTATATGTTGCCATACGGGAGAGTGTTCACTCTTTTCTTGTCTGCTTTAGAACTGTGTCTGCTTTTCTTTTATCTGTCAAGAGAAAATTGAAAGCGGCTTCTTTATTTTATTCTCTATTTTTCCAGGGCTTTCCTACTTGATCTGGTGCCAGTATCTATGTTAAATTTGTCTATAAAGAAAATCATCTTTTGCAGAAAACTCAAATAAGACATGAATGGAGCTTTTCTCCCTTACTTTTCTTTATCCCCACCAGGGTTCTGGGTGTGACTGGCAGCACGTACTGCAAAACCCTGATCTGGACATATTTCAGCAGTATTTTGTGAACACACACAAGGCTTGATCCACATGAGCACTGTGTAAGATCATGTGGGACAGTGTAGCTAAAATGTAGATATCTTAGCTAAGGTTCACGTACTCCTTTCAACATCTGTTTCTCTAATGTAATGAAACTGCTTTGCCTTCTCATTTAATTTGTTCATTTCCTTGGTTTCCTTTTTCTCAGAATAAGATGATGTTTATCAGTCAACCAACATGTTGTTCTTGTTACTGCAATTTAGACTATGAATGATCTAGAACACTGTAGCTGAGCAGAATCCCCACAATACATTTTTTTCCCAAAAATCACAGAATCATAGAATCATTAAGGTTGAAAAAGACCTCCAAGATCATCAAGTCAAACCTTCTACCCAACACCTCCATGACCACTAGACCATGTCCCAAAGCACCACATCCACCCGTTTTTTGAACACCTCCAGGGATGGTGACACCACCTCCTCCTGGGCAGCCCATTCCAGTACCTGATTACACTTTCAGTAATGAAATTCTTCCTAATATCTAATCTAAACCTCCCCTGGTGCAGCTTGTAGCCATTTCCTCTTGTCCTGTCATTAGTTACTAGGGAGAAGAGACCAACAGTCTCACTACAACCTCCTTTCAGGTAGTTACAGAGAGAGATAAGGTCTCCCCTCAGCCTCCTCTTCCTCAGGGCAAACAATCCCAGCTCCCTCAGACACCCCTCATAAGACTTGTTCTTCAAACGCCTCATCAGCTTTGTTGGTCTCCCCTGTACCCATCTCAATGTTTTTCTTATACTGTGGTGGCCAAAACTGGACACGGTACTCAAGGTGTGTTCTCACCAGTGGTGAGTACAGGGACACAATCACTTCCTTCCTCCTCCTGCTGGCCACACTATTTCTGATCCAGGCCAGGATGCTGTGGGCCTTCCTGGCCACCTGGGCACACTGCTGGCTCATGTTCAGACAGCTGTCGACCCGCAGCCCCAGGTCCTTTTCCACAGGGCAGCTTTCCAGCCACTCCTCCCCAAGCCTGTAGCATTGCCTGGGGTTGCTTCAACTGAAGTGCAAGACTGGGCATTGGCCTTGTTGAAGCTCAAACAATTGACCTTAGCCCACTGATCCAAACTGTCCAGATCCCTCTGTGAAGCCTTCCTACCCTCATGCAAATCAACACTCCCACTTAATTTTGTGTTATCTGCACACTTACTCAATGCTCTCATCCAAATAACTGATAAAGATGTTAAACAGGAGCAGCACCAGCACTGAGTCCTGCAGAACATCATTTGTGACCATTTGCCAACTGGATGGAATGAACAAACATTTCATGTGTTTCCTTTACCCATGTTTCATTACCCATGACTTTCACTTACCCTACTGTGAACAAGAAATAAACAATTCAGGTTGGTGAGTTTAGAAAGTAGCAAAAGTGAGGTGAGAATCCATGTGAACAGCTTGAGCAAGATGCTTCAGAATATTCTTATGTGCATATATTATATCACTGTTGTCAGATTTCTTATTCAGGACCTAAAGATTTGATTTGTTTCCATGAGAGAAGAGTAGCTAAAGCTTCTGGAAATGCAATACATTATTGCTGCAGTCTGCGTGCACAATTCTAATGCTACAAAATGCCTTCTGTAGTTATAGCTAGTAGTGGCGGAAGGGAATTTTGCATGCTATCAGGGTTTAAAAAAATCAGGAAAAAAAAGAAATGATGTAGTGAATGAGCAGATTTTACTGGCAAGATTTTAGTATGTGTGCAATCCATGAGTATAAGGTTAGACAGTTGACTGGGAACTCCCAGCTGTCCTGAAGAGATGAATATCACTGCATACACTTCCCAAATGCTGCTGCTGAGCAATACACTGCAAATTCTCATCATGGAAGAGAAAAAAAAAAACAACACCCTAAATCTAGCAGGTAAACAAATGTGCCTTGGAGCATTCATTTGATGTTCCCCTATGGAAAGCACAACTTCCCTGGTGAAACGCACTGAGAATACTGTCTCTCACAGTACCTTCACTAAGTCTGGGTGCGGTTTCTTTATCTTACACATATGGGTTAAATGCAGAAATATAAACATAATTTGCAGTCAGTAGAGGAAAAGAAGATCTGAAGAAGGCAGCTCACCCCTTATTTGGACAGTGGTTTGAGAGAGCAGTGTCACAATCAGGCTGAGCCTGTATGAGATGTGATGTTGACATGACTGGTCTCAAGCTCCCTCCTGTCCCCAGCTGAGTATCTGTGCTGCCTTCCTCATGGTGGGTCTAATGATACATCAATGGTTCATTGAGGTGGATATCTGTTCTTTTCTTTTGCTTCTACAGAAGAAAAATATCTAGTGTTCATCAAGCTGATTTAACTCAATTTGTGATCAGCACTATCAACACTAGAGTCTTGGCTGGGTCTGAGCATGAGTTGGGCTGGATTACAATAGCACAACAGCTGTGGACTGGTAAAAGGCAATTATGAAACTTCAACCTCCCATAGCCAAGATGAATATCAGTTTGGGTTTTCCTATTTGTTTCCTGTAATTACAGGAAACATAGATAGCTAGTACTTAGAGGAGATGAATCTACCCCTCTGACAAGGAGAGTAAGAACAACTTGCTATGGGACTACTGCAATACTTGGTTTAATTTTTGTACAGCAAATCATCTAAACTGTAGTCATATCTGCTGCCAGAAATAGTGAATAGGGTTTTTTGGAAGCTATGACTAGCTGCTATGCATTTGCTGGAAATTTATCCAATATTTGTTTCCAAACATAAATAGGCTTTTCTGGAAGTAAATGAAAGCAAATCCGTATTCTTTTACATGAGCTTTTGTGTCCCTCTTCCAGTCTTAATTGTTTCATTCACTCTGGTTCTTTACTCTCATAATATCTGGCAAATACTTTGTAAGATTTTGAATAACATTGTTATCTTCAGCTAAGACTAAGTAACTTGAGAGCTCAGCAGCTGAACCATCCTTTATTTACACTTTTGCTGAGGGAAAACTAACAACTTCTTTTGCAAGAAGAATTGTCAAAGCTAGTGGTGAGAACTTTTCTGCCTAATGTAGAGATCATCTCATTCTTAAAATTTAGCCAATTAGTGGGACAGTCTATCTGAGATGCCTCAGGTTGCCACACAATTGATGACAGCTTATTTAGGGGTATGGTATTCTCCTCTATTTGAAGACATATTCCACTCTCTGCTACTTATACAGGGGAGGTAGGAATTAGTTTTAAGAAACTAGGAAGAAATTCATCATACCAAGTGAATAACTAAGCTAGTCATCCTAAGAGCCTTTATTATCCATGGACAGGGACACATTGAGTGTGCAATTTTAAGCTTCATTTAGACATCTAAAATGGGTCAGATGGTCAGCACCCTGAATGTTTCCATGAAAAATGGAGTCTCAGGTGATTAGTTCAGGTGCAGACATCTATATTGTAAAGCTATAGCTTTCAAGACTAAGCTTACTCTTACATTAGTTATCAAAGATTTATATCCATGATGGATGCCCAATTTAGGCGACTCGTTTCCGCTGCCCACAAGGGACTTTTGCCAGATCTCATCTATGTGGCTTGTCTGAGGCCTACAAATGGAGGAACTTCAGCTGTAGCCTTTCTCTTGGTTTGTATAGCTACAGGATTTGTCTTCTTTGCTAGGCTGGACAATTTCACCAAAATTATAAACAATTATAAGACAGATCTGTATATAAAGATACCTAGAGATAAACATCTGCATTGTAGAAATCTGAAATTAGGTAAATTGAATCCCATCCAGACTGGTCATGCAAGACTGCTTTAATAGAAAAAACAGACTGAAATGGGTCAGGAATTTAAAATAATTGCCTCTCCGTACATTAGTTTAAATGAGCATTTAAAAATAATGTTGGAGTTAACTCTACAGCAACACAAAATGCATTAACAGTGTGAGGGGAATACACTACTGAAAATTTCAATTAGACTTCACTGAGGGGTACCAAGGGTGTAGTGTGAATTGAAGCCCTAATATTGCAACCGGGCTTTCCTCTTAACTTCACTAGCCCAGGATTAAGTCAACAGTGAAGAAGATGTTATCAATTAGCATGTAAAATGACTCTTCGACTTAATTACCTGCAGCATTATCCTAGCTGTAAGAGATGAGTTAGCAATACATTAACAGTACATACCCGTCTTCAAAACAGACTGTTCAGTTTCTGCAGGATCACATCGATACCAAAGTTAAAATACCTTGCGACACTTTTTCATGGCTCAGCAAATTCAGTATTAAAAATACACTTAGCTTCCATTTCTGCAGTCTGAGTGATGTCAAATGACCAAGAATGTGAATTCACTTCTTTGAACAGGAATGGAACAGGCTGCATTTGTCCTGCTCTTGACAAGGCACAACCAAATTTACCCATGACTAACAAAAAACGTAGTTAGAAAAACACATTATAATTAAAGAGGCAGGTTCTCTTTTGTTCAGTTCTTCCAGCATAGCTATTAATACACATCCATTTCGCAAATCCTTCCTGAGTATAGAGCAGCAGTTTAAACAAAAGTAGGTCCATTATATTTCCACATTGCTTTGCTTTGTCTTTATTCTTTTCTGGTGACAAGTTGCTGTGGAGGTTAAGGCAGTCTGATGGCATTAACTATAAACTTTAATGAGTGGTTGGACGCTATGATTTTTCTAGCGATAAAACTGATTAAAGAAGTGCCTACCTCCTCTCAAATCCAGTTATACTTGCCTATCCTCTGGAGGCAGTCCAGTCCCCACTTCTGAATTTTGCTCAGATAGCTCATATATGTATATCTTTATGCTCTAAATTGTATCAAGAAAGTGATATAGCCAATTCTGACAAATTGTTCCAATGTTCTTTAACCTTCATTAATATATAGTGAAATAAGGAATGTATATGTGCAGATGAACACCAGGCAATTAATGATCATATACATTCAATCAAATATAAACCAATATAAAAGTCAAGCACATAGAAGCTTAATATACTTTATTAGCTAGGTTGGGTCTACCTTTCATTCATTCTGTTTTTAAAGAAAGCATCAATGATTTTTCCCAGCATATAAAGCAATAATTTTTCCCATTTACTTACGATAGAGGTGGAAGATGTTGTGAGTTACATCTCTTCAATGCCTCTGTATCTTTCTGTTTGATGCTGAGATCCAGATGTTCTTTTGACAGATGCTTGCTGAGAATTTTCTGGGATTAGCAACCAAGTAGAGATGAGGTACTCTTATTAGGTAGGGAGAAGAACCATTTCTTTCTCTAGGACAGTGGTATCCTACTTTTTTTCCTAGGGTATGGTGAGTTGACCCTGGCTGGATGCCAGGTGGCCACCACAGCTGCTCTATCACTCCTCCTCCTCAGATGGACAGGGGACAGAATATATAACATAAAACTCATGAGTCAATATAAGTACAGGGAGAGATCATTCATCAATTACCATCACAGGCAAAACAGATTTGATTTGGGGAAATTAGTTTAACTTATTATCAATCAAAATCAGAGTAGGATAATGAGAAAATAAAACCTAAATCTCTAAACTCCTTCTCCCCACCCCTCCCTTCTTTCTGAGCTTAACTTCACTCCCTATTTCTCTACCTCCTTCCCACCAACAGCATAGGGAGAGGAGGAATGGGGGTTGCAGTCAGTTCATCATATCCTGTCTGTGCTGCTCCTTCCTCCTCACACTCTTCCCCTGCTCCAGCATGGGCTTCCTCCCACAGGAGACTGTCTTCCATAAGCTTTTCCAATATGAGTCCTTCCCACAGGCTGTAGTTCTTCACAAACTGCTCCAGTGTGGGGCCCTTAGCTTCCATTGAAATGGGGTGCAGTTCTTCAGGAACAGACTGCTCCAGTGTGGGTCCCTGACAGGATCACAAGTTCTGCCTGCCAGTACCACTCTTGATCTGCTGGCCCCACTTCTTTTGCTGCAGCCCAGGATGGGACTGGCCTTCTGTGCTGCAAGCACACACTGGCTGCTCATGTCCAGCTTCTCCTCCACCAGCACCCCCAAGTACTTTTCTGCAGGGCTGCTCTCTGTTGCCTCTTCCCCAAGCTTGTACTGGCTGTGGGGATTGTCCCATCCCAGGTGCAGGACCCTGCACTTGCTCTTGTTGAACCTCATGAGGTTCACCTGGGCCCACCTCTCCAGCTTGTCCA
>JANHFX010010654.1:16413-38759 GCA_027560015.1 Chloroceryle amazona | reverse complement strand
GTGCCAGCTGCCCCCCCCCGCCCCCCTCCCCGCAGAGATCTGGAGCCTGGGATTTGCGAGGCGAACCAGCCGCTGCGGCGTGCACGGAAAGCTCAGGGCTTTTCAAATCCACATTAAACATTCATCGCTCTAAAAATAAACGAGCATCCCGCTCTCCCCGGAGTCTCCTCCGGGATCCGCAGCCCTGACGCGCAGCAGCGGCAGCAGCAAGGGCACTTTGCGCCTTGACGGCAGCGCCCGGTCCGAGTGCCGTCGCTCAGGGCTCGTTTTGGGACCCGCAGAGGAGCTCGTTGACCCCCCAGCCCCTGCCCAACACCAGCTCTGGCCGCAGAGCCGCTCCCAGGGTCCTTTTCTAACCGCCCCAGCTCCGAAGGCCTGAGCACAGGGGGGAAGAAGCCCCCTGGCTTTTCTCCACAGAACCTCAGCATCAAGAGAGGGGGCAGGTGGGACGGGGCACCCACAGAGCCCAAATCCTCGGGGTCCTTCCCGAGCTCAGCACCCCAGGGAGCACGTGCAGGCCTCAGGGCAACGCTGCCGCACAGGGAGGGACGTGGAGCAGGAGCCTGGGGCTTGGGGCAGCTTGTGATCCACCCTGAGTGGGGACAAACGGGACGGAGGGTGGCCGTGGATGTGCTGCTGGCACCTCCTGCCAGGCTCGGGAGCGCAGGGGGGGAGCCAGGTCATGCTGGGCAGCAGGACAGCACCTCCTCCTCCTCCTCCCTTACCTCTGTTTGTTTTGCTGGGGTAGATTCTCTGGAAGTATTTATATTCTTCTGGGGCTGGGAAGTCTTCGACGGGATGAAAGGAGTATTTGGATTCAAAGTCATCTGCGGAGAAGGGGGAAATTGGGCAGATCAGGGAGGCTGGCTCTGGACGAGCACGGCCAAAGCTGAAGGGCTCACTCAGCTCCTCTGGGGCTGCCCCAGCTCCAGCCCCCCCCGGTCCAACTCACCCAGGAACGCTCTGACGGTGGAGATGGAGTCCCGGTGCCCGTTCCGCACCGGAGGCGGCGGGGGCGGCGGCGGAGCGTGGGTAAAGTTGGCCCGTGCCGGGGAAAGTGTGAGTACAGCCCCAGGGTGCGGGGGATGGGGGTGGGGAGGGTGTGGGGGGCGGTGCGGCGGGGCTGCTCCCTCCCGCTCTCCCCGTGCTGCGCCCGTCTCAGGCGCCGTCCTGGGGGGTGCGCCCCCGTATCCTCTGTGCGCGGCCTGCGCCGGGCCCCGCCGGCTGGGACCGCTGGCGGGGCCGCTGAGCCCGCCGCAGTCTGGGAGGCGAGGCCTGTGAAACTCAGCCTCGCACTTACCTCACCCGGTGTCCCGGGGAGCATGTGCCTGGGGTGGTGCGTCTCTGGCCGGGAAGCTGAGGCGCGGCGGGGCGCAGTAAGCCGCGCTAGGCTCCGGGGGACTCCGAAGGGCCTCTGCCCCGAACTGGCTGAGGAGCTGCATGTTTAAGTGTCTGTCCGCACTGAGGGAACTCAGTGTCTGAACAGAGCGCTCTACAAAACCCGAGGCACTGAACACGCTGTGAATAATTATCATCGTGTTTCAAATCATGAGCGGGGAGACAGAAAAAGGAAGTATGTGATAATTAATTAATATGTTGGCCCTCAGTGTTGGCATCTGGTTTTCAAGACCACATGTTTTGCGTAGGGAAAATGCAGCCTGTTGTGTGACTCATGCTAGACTGCTAACCGGCAACCGCTCTTCCTAACCGCCTCTGGCAAGCATCGTCCTGAGCACCCTGAGGGCCACAGCCGCTCTGCTGCGACTGTAGCCAGTCTGGCAACTGTATGAAAATGTGCTGTTTAAGGGCAACAAAGCAAGGAGCGGGGAGCGTTTCACCCTAGGGCCAAAGCACATTCCTTTGTAAGGGAAGGTGGTGGTGATGCCATACAGCTCATGATTTTTGTGGTTTCTTGGTATTTCTGAACCACAGAAATGTTAAACATGTAGGGCTTTGCAGATTTTTGACAGGGATTACACGGAATTTAATTGAAATAGCTAGAATGTTACTTGAAAGGAAATAAAAATCCATGACCTTTCAAGTTGGATTAATTACTGATTTCACTTATAAACTGAGAAGTTTTGGACAAATCACTTTGTCCTTGTTCCTTTTCCTAATGTCACCAAAGAAAAAGAAACCAAAAAACTGAAAGGAAAACTGTCAAAAGCCCTTGCATTGTTTTGTAAATGCTCCCAGCACATGCATAAGTAAAAATTTTTCAGTGCTTAATTTTAAGTCTGCAGAAATTATGTGAGTTTGGATTTTTTGAATAAGCTAAATCCAATTACTTCCTTTTTCAGAAAGACTAAATAATCATGAGTTAACAAGTCTGGTTAAAACATATTTAAAATTCTGGATACTTAGATATTGAATATGCATCAAGGAGCCAAATGGTGACCATATTTCTTAAAACGTTGCTGGACACTTCTGTTGCCATATTTGTGCTCACTAGCCTGAGAACCCAATCCTTCAATTTTACCAACAATTTGCCTGTCTTATCCTTACCCCTATCTCATCACTGAAGCAGAAAAACTTTCATCCTTCCTTCTTTCTCGACATATTCTGTTACCTCAAAGTACATGGTTTAGTCAGGCATTTCTCTTCTACTCGATACATGCCTTTTCTAGAGGCACGCTCATCAGTTACCTTCAAGCCCAAATTCTTAGTGACTAATATGGGATCTCTCAGGCACACATCCAGAAATAAAATCCCATACCTGGTACCATTTTCTGACTGGGATGCTGTCATACATGTCGTAAAAGCTGCATGCACTGCCTTGGCCCCCTTTCTTTTCCTTTTACTTTTTTTTAAGCTTAGTTCCAGCCCCTAGAAGTCTGTTTACATGCAAGAACTTTGGTATTTAAACATATCAATCAGAACAAAAAATGTGGAAGAAATGAGGTGAATAAACATTTAGCAAAAAAAATTTCTTAAACTGATTTTTTTTCTTGGAAGCAGTATAAACTGACAGCTATTTGGAAAGAAATGGAGTACTAAACAAACAGCGTGTGTGACACCCGGGTTTGATTAGAATCCTTGAACTAGAAACAGCTCTTACACATCTCTCTGCTTACCTTCTCTGGCTCATGAGCAGTAGTAAAATCACTCTCCATTTGTGGAAAGGATCTCCGCTTTCTACTGTCTTAATTTAACGACACTCACCCCAGCTCTAGGCCTGCTGCAATTTCACCGGAGAATTACATCATTGTTGAGAGGGAGTCCTAATTATTAGCCCTAGAGTTTATGCAGGTTTCTTGGATATTGGCCTTCACCTGCTGAGATTCCACACTTCAAAATAGTATTTTAGTCTCACCAGACCAAGTGTCAACACAACATTCAAGTCATGCTCCAGAAGAGTATAAAAGAGAACCCTAAACAAAATGCCATTTGTATTTGGATAGAGATACAAGCCAAACGTGTTACAAGCAAGAATGAATGTTACCGCAGCCAGCATAGCGTATCTTTGTATGCTCTCTATGAATATGTCCTTCGTTTTCTGGTTAAAAACTGGTTATTTATTTTCTGTATCCTCCAGAAAATTTGCAAAGAAACACAAGATGCATTGCCCTATCTTTCAAGTGACGGAAGGGGACAGGGAGTGCTAATGAGTTAAGCTGTAATTGCTCGATCAAAGAGCTGTGCCCTCTCTAGCCCAGTGATTCCTGCTGAGATAAAATTCATCTGTCTGCTTACTGGTTAAGCCCTGTTTTGAAGGCCTACACATGTCGTAAAGTGTCCCATAAACTCGTCCTGTTCTGCTGACAAAAGCTTCCCTTCCATAAGAGAATCTCGCATAGGGAATATAAACATCATTATTTTTTGTACATATCTTCATATACTTACCCATATGCTTTTGCACATAAATGTACATTTGCTTTTATCTGTTTCAACAAATAAATCATAATTCATTGCTGTATTCAGTTATAATGTTACTATTACATAATGCATCTGCTTCTAGTAATCACAAGTGCAGTACACAAATAGTCTAGAATACAAGACAATCCGATGTACTTAGTTATCCAAATTAAACCAAAAATGAACACCATTGAAAAAAAAAAAAAAAGACTTGAATACATACTGGTACCCTTGCAGTTTTTATTTAAAAACACATTCGATATAAAATATCACAATATAGAATGCAATCTATTGAGTAGAAAATAATCAAGTTAACAGCAGACTAGATACAGCTATGGAACTGACGTAAGAAATATAGGAGTGACAGGTGAAAACTGATTTGCTTTCTGTTTATTAGTTGGTCATATTGATACAACTTGATGCAGTTTGTCCCCTGGGGAGATTAAGAGAGAAGAAATGATAATATCTTCCCGTTACTTTTCAAGTCCAGCAACAGTTTTACTCCATCTTAGCCAAAAGGTTTGGGGGTTTGTACAGGATGTGAAAGGTGGGTATCTCCTGTCTCCCTGAGTTCTTCCTTTAGCTGTGTGAATCTTTGGTGAAATAGTTTAGTATTTGCTGACATTACTGCAAATAAATTTCTTCATTACATTTAGGAAATCTGTGTAAGTACTTGAAAAGTAAATACATATATGGCTAGTTTTTGCTTTGCCCATCCTTGATACAAAGTGTCTGAAGGAAGAGGGCGTGGAAAGGAAAAGGAAAAAGTTCTTTTTTCTCTCCCAAGGTCAAGCAAAGCTTGCAGACAGGGACACTCAACAACTGTTGAATGTGTTTGTGTGGTACTTGAAACAGCCAGGGAAGCAAAGTCAGACATAGAGCTCCAGTTCTTTGGTACTTGTTCATGAATCCCAGTGAAGCTGGACCTTGGAAGGTAAGCGGTAACCTGAGTTCCAGCCTTTGGGAGTGAGGAAGTGCACGTCCCATGCACTAGAACTGCCTTTTCCTTGGATACTAGTTAGTAAACACGATCTAGGAGTCAGTCTGGCAATTGCTAAACAAGGGGCTGGCTCTGAAAACCAAAACAAGGAGTGTATCAGTGTTGACAAATACTCTCAGCAAGACCAGAAGTTGAATAATGGTCTGGAGGTTTGACCCATAAATATCCAGGCTGGGCTTATTTATTAACGCAGACTGCAAGTCTCCATTTGGCCGTGTGCCTTCTCTTTTTCAGCATCACTTGTTGATGCCAGTAGGTTTTTATAAGGTTTTTTTTGTTTATTTCACATTTGAGTACTGTACCTTCTCTTATTTATGAGAGTATGGGTATAAGTTTTTATTGCTGTCTCCATGACTAAAATGAACTAAAGTTTTTGTGCCTTCACACAAGAGAAGATACCTTTTTTTTTTCTATAACCTTATATCTCTTTCCAGGGGCAGTTAATAGGAAATGGAAGTTCAAGAAATTATCTCTTGATAATCTCAGTTATTTCCCTAAATTAAAATAATAAAATTATTACATAAAATTAACACAGAGTAATTTACATTGGAAGGAACCTTTGGAGGTCATCTGATCTAATCGCTGCTCAAAGGTGGTCTAACTTAGGTGAGTTTTTTCATGGTCTTTTCCAGTCATTTTCTGAATATCTCAAAGTGTGATAAAACCACAACTTTCCCTGTCAACTTGAACTAACGTTTGACTACTTTCACAAAACCAAGAAAGAAAAATTCCTTATATCTAATCAAAATTTCCCTGTTTTATATTTATATTTGTTACCTCTTATATTATACCTACCTCTTCAGGAAGAGTTTGTCCCTGTCTTCTCGCTACATTCTCATGAAGTAATTGAAGACAGCCCTCCTCCCACCTTAACCTTGTTATCTCAGGGCTGGACAAGCCAATTTCGTTCAGCTTTTTGTCATATGTCAAGCGCCTAAGTCAACTTATCATCTTAATCATCTTCCCATGGACTCACTGCCATATGTCAGTATCTTTGTAACTCAGGGGAGCCCAAAAGTGGAAGCAGTACTCCATCTGCAGCCTCTCAAGTCATGACTAGAAAGGATCAATCGCTCATTATTGATTATTCTTTTGAAGGCTGAAATTGTCTTCAGGTGAACTGTTGCAATGAAGGGTTAAGCACCGGAGAGCTCATGTTAGTGTAAGTGAGAATGCAGTCTCTGTTCCAAAGCAAGGGACTGTTTGGTATAGCTGAGCATCACAATCAGGAGAACTTCGCCCAAAGGTTTGCTGATAGAGCAAGATTCTAAATGGGATGCAGTTTGCTTTTTCACAACAGTATGGGCTTTGCAGTGCTGACAAAGGTGAAATCTTTTGCTAGTAAGCAAATGAGAGTTGGGTGCATTAGGGACTGATACTAACAAAGAGGAAACATAAGCAACATCATTCTTCTCACAGTACTTGTTGTTAAACAATAATCAACCAACTAATAAAAGTGATACCAGTGTGATTTTCTAGTTAAATGAAATTGTTTTTGAACTTGCTCGGCTGCAGAGGGATAGTTCTAAATTCTAATACTGTAGGTGAAATTTTACATTGTTAGAAAAAGATAGAAAACTGAAACTGCCCAGCTCTATATGGAAGAACTGCAGATATCAAAATTTTGCCTTTCATAGAAATGACAGTCATTGTCATGTCATTGTCATTTTCAGAAATTACATCTATTCATGCATTTTTACCTTCATTCAGAGAAGGTGTCTGTGTGAAAGTTACAGTTTGGAAACTTTTTTTGCTGTATTCTTCATGCTCTTAGCAGGTAGTAGGAGGAAAAAATGACAACTTTAAACAGCTTAAAATTCTATCTTTGACCTTAATAGTGCAGTTACTGAAGGCCCTGGCGAACTTCTAACATGCATTATTCCAAGACTTTGTGTGGGAATACTGCAGGAGCCTTAAAAGAGTCTCAGCAGGATAGCTAAGTAATGCTCAGTGTATTCTGTCAGATCGCTTATGTCCTGTATGTCACGCTTCAGAAATATAGCTGCTAATGGTTGTGGTACCTATCAAGGTACAGTGACACGGTGTACAGCCTTCATCACTGTTAACAGACTTGAACTCTCCCATTATCCATACACCCTTTGCACAAAATCATCTGTATTGCTGCTTCTCACCATAGGAGACACTTTTCTGGGACCAGTGGAACCAGCTCAGGTGTCTGCACCGTGCTGCCCAGTGCCTCACAAAGTGTCTGGTCAGTAACAGACAACTGTGTATTGTAGCCCCTCCTGATTCTGTAACAGTTCATTTGTACTTTTAATTAATCGTGCATGTGACAATGAACACCTTTGTTGAATTTTTTAGCAGATTAATGAGTTTATAAAGTCTCAACCAACACAGAAAATGAGAGGGAGAGTCTATGCCTGGCATATTTCTGCAGCTATAGCTATTTATAAAGTGGTGTGCTTATCCACCACATTTGTGTAGCCACTTGTTATCCATGCTTTGCTCCATTCAGTCAATATGCTGAGGAGCTCTTGTCACTATTCCTTTGATGATACATACTCTGATTCTACCAAAGGGGATGGAGTATAGAAGCAATGTGTCAATACAACCTCTCTGGATAAATTAACGTATACTGGCCATGTACTGTGGATGCCCCATACCTCATCTGTCCTGTGTTTCTGGTATGGTCTTTGCTAACTTGACAAATCCCTACTATAGCACCTTATTGAGTATTTAGAGTGTTTTCTCACAATTCCCATTTGAAAGGCAATTGCAGATTACATTGTATACATGCCATTAACAAAGCTTGTACTGTCCTATGCACAGAGCTGTGACATTTATCTGTCTCTCCATCTGCCAGGTGTTACACTCCAATTTCTAACTGCTATGTAACCTGAAATTCAGGCTTTGCAGTAGATAGAAATAAAAACAAGAGGCAAACAGCTAATTTTCTCGTGCCCTTGTATTTCCTTGCTCCTCTCCATGGAAACTGGTGAGTACTTGGCCCTCTCAGGTGTTTTTTGTTTGTGTTTTTTGTTTGTTTGTTTGTGTTTGTTTGTTTTGTTGTTTTGTTGTTGTTTTGTGGGGGTTTTTTTGAGAAATCTAGGGAAACTGAAGGATACACAGGTATTTGTCTATGCATATAATGTAGATTAATTAAAATAGCAATGCCACATATATAAAATGTATGGAAACACAGGAACCAAAACAGACTTTTGTGCCACCTTTCAGTTTACCTCCGTAGTCCATATTTGTAGGGATAAGAGGCAGATCACTCCCACTGTAGACAAGCAAGTCAGTATGAAACACAGTTGTAGAAAGAGGTTTGCACCATTACAGATTGCTGCTATTACAGGTAGCAACTAGACATTGATTTTTGTTTATTCGTTCAGATACAAATGCAGAATAGAGGGGTTCCCTGTTTTTCCCACTTTGTATGAGGCCAGTTCTGACACTGAAGCAACTGCATAGAAGATGTAGGACTTATTTCTTAATATCTGTTAAAGACGACATCCACTGTTGTAGGAAGAAATGGTTTATCAGAAATCAACAAGCATTAAAAGATTAACAGATTCTCTTTTAACTAGTAACACATTATGAATGTCTTTCCTTTTTTATTTCCTGTCTCATTGTGGCAAGTAGGTCTAAATATTTTGTATCACTTTTTGCCAAATACTACTAAGGAGTTACACAAGTATTTCACAGTCCCATAGATGGAAAGCACCTGTACAGATCTTGGCTAATCTGGATGAAGTGCTACTGCTGGTGAATGTGCTGGTTTTGACAGAGCTATCAGAGATGGGTATCTCTAAGCATAGATTTACAGATCTGTACTGAATTAGGAATGTAGGAGGTACAGTTAGATGTGAAGCTTAGCAAATGTCACTGAATTTTCAAGAATTTCTTCCATTCACTCTGGGTCTGGTGTCTGATAAAACATAGCTATTTGCAATTGAGTAAGCAAATCGAAGACACTGTAGCCTTCTTTTTGATAATCAAACCTACCTTAATATCAGTGTTGGTTGAATTATTTATATGTTTTCAAGAAATATAGAAGTGCTAGCAGAGCACTCTGCTACAGATCAGACAGGATGATGAGTGCACCAGGAAGTGAACTGGTATATGGGGAAAAGAAATGTGCCCGTTTGAGGAAGTTCTCTAAAACATACCCCGTGAAGTACAAATTGCTACCTAACCTTTGAGTTTATAGCCCTAAATAGGCTGCAAAAGACTATGAGCATGTATATTGGAGGGGAGAGGGATTTTGATCTGAAAGAAGCACTTTTTTGGACGGGAAAAGCCTGTGAGGAAAAGGAAGGCCTGGCAGCTGCAGATCTTCTCTCCCACTGAGTGGTGCTACTGATTTTGTGACAAGAAGTGGACATCTATGCACCCACCGAGCTTTACCTTGTCAATTTCCACTGAAGGAATAGATGTTCCCAAGGATCTCATAAAACAGTGACAACTGAGTGGGTGATTCAGGGGAGTAGCTGCTGAAAGGTTTTGAATATTTCAGTATGATATTCTGCATGTATTCCAAGGCTTGGACTGCACTGCTCATTCATCCAAGAAAACTAGAGTATTACAGTGGTTTTCTACTTCATAGTCTCCTCCCCACACATGCCTTTGTATAATGAAAGCAATGTGGAAAAACTGCTTCAGGTGGCAACTGAAGATCCCGTAAAAAAGTAAACTCTGGGTAGATTTGAACACTGGGTGAGAGAGGTGTTCACTGTGACCAGCTTCTATTTGTATAGAATGTCCATATTTAACTGCACACCCATTTTCTATCTAATAAAACTATTTTCTTCACCACTACCTTCAGACCAGTGCAAGTCATCTGCCTTGAATATATAAGATTTCAAGAGCATAGTTTTGCTTTCTGATATGAAAAGTAGCGAATATTTAAATCTTCTTATGTAAGTGTTACTCTGGTCACACTTTGCTCTTCCTAACGAAGTTATAAAGTCTTAGAAGAATCTCCCGACCCTTTGTGGCTGTGAGTTGTGTCCTGCCTGACCTCTAGCGGTCACCTTCGGGAACTGGGTCTTCTCCTGCCCAGGGACTGACGAAATTCACATTGGTTTGGCACCTAGGAAAGAGTGAGCACAGATTTAAGACTGCCTCAGGTTTAAGGGGCTGCAACACAAAGAGAAACTAAATGGGATTTCGGAAGCAGATCTCAGTTAGGATTATGGCATGATTGGTCAAAGACTTTAACCTCACTGGATGAGATTAAGCATATCTTCTACACATCTTGTGAGTTGAAATTATATCTAGCCATGTAGGTAGTCCTCTGTTAGGGACAGTATTGAGACTGGTGCTGTTTAACATCTTTGTTGGTGACATGGACAGTGTCAGAATCAAGTGCACACCTCAGCAAGTTTGTTGGCAACACCAAGCTGTGTGATGTGGTCACCATGCTGGGGGGAAGGGATGCCATCCAGAGAGACCCTGACAAGGCTGCAAACCTCATGAAGTTCAACAAGGCCTAGTGCAAGGTCCTGCACGTGGGTCGAGGCAATCCCGAGCACCAATACTGACTGGATGATGTGACGGGTTTAAAAGCAGCCCTGAAGAGAAAGACTTGGGGGTGTTGGTGGATGAAAAACTGAATATGAGCCAGCAATGCACACTCACAGCCCAGAAAGCCAATCACATCCCTGGCTGAATCAAGAGATTTATGGCCAGACGGTTGAGGGAGGTGATTCTCCTCCTCTACTCTGTTCTTGTCAAATCCCACATGGAGTACTGTATTCAGCTCTGGGAGCCACAGTGTAAGAAAGACATTAACCTGCTCAGGTGGGTCCACAGGAGGTCCATGAAGATGATCAGGGGATGAGTGAGGTGGTGTTTTTCAGCCTGCAGAAGAGAAGGCTCTGGGGAGTCTTTCTAGTAGACTTCCAGTACTTAAAGGGGGCCTACAGGAAGGCTGAGGAAAGACTCTCTCTCAGGGACTTCAGTGATGGGACAGGGGGTAATGGTTTCAAACTGTAAGAGGATAGATTTAGATTAGATATAATGAATAAATCCTTTATGGTGAGGGTGGTGAGACACTGGAACAGGTTGCCCAAATAAGCTGTGGATGCCCCATCCCTAAGAAGTGTTCAAGGCCAGGCTGGATGGGGCTCTGAGCAACCTGATCTAGTTGAAGATACTCCTGCCCAAGGCAGAGGAGTTGGAACTAGATAATCCTTAAGGTCCCTTCCAAACAAGCCATGATTCTGTGATTTTTATGATTCTCTGATCTTTATAAAGTGCTTTGAGATCTATAGATACATTTTTCATTAATTAGGTAGATGATCTAGAAGAGGTAGAGCACAAAAGAGATGTTATCCTGACCTGAGCCTATAAAGCAGCAATGACATCTTTTAGAACTACATAAGGGTGTGTGTACTCTCAGTGCATTGTTCTGTACGTATTCATTGCAAACCAGTGTCTATATACTCAAAGGCTGTATTTATTGCTTGTAAAATCAAATAAAGACATCTTTGTAATTATATATCTTACCTCTTTGTACACAATTATGAAGCATGCCTATATGAATATGCTTGTACATGCAGATTATGCAGATATGTGTATGTATTTCTGGATGCTGAATCTGCATGCAGACTTCTGTATGCTGTAATCCTGTGTCAGTGAGTGCAAAATCTGATGTCCACAAACCTGTTTTTCCTTTGAGCATTTGTCATGTTCCTGTTCTATGCATTTAAACATTTCATAACTGTCTGCTTACTTAAAAATTGCTCTGATAAACTATGGATGAAGCATAAACAATTCATAATCACCAGAACAGACATGGAAATAACCAGCAGTTACCTGAGAAATGAATGGGTGTGTATTCACACTGCTGTTCCTGTGACTTGTATCTCAGCAGATCAGCTCCACCAAATTCCCAGATGCTGCTGCAGTTTGCCATCCAGAATCTTTCTGGTTACATTTGCTGTGCTAACAGAAAAACAATCTTACTGTTAAATGTGCATCTACTTCCAAAAAAATGATTCACTATAGATAGCTTTTCTCCTAGAAGAATGATTGTGGCTTTAGAATGTTTGATGTCAGTGCATATGCCAATTTTTCTTGGTAATGACTTTAACATGAGCTGTTCTGCTTCAAAGTATTGACATTACAGAATTTTTTTCCTCATATTAATGTTTCCTTTATGCATTACAGATACTAAAACTGGTAGAAGAAGCCTTCCTGTATTTGAGAAAGGGTTTCTGGTTAAAAGATCCACCAAACCAGGTAATGATATAAAATCTCAGTGCACCATCTCTGAACACCTGAGAAAGAAATAAGGCTTTCTGTGCAAGAGCAAATAGGATGAAGCGTGGGAATGTACTCTGAGTAACAGTAAACAGATTTTTTTTTTCTTTTTCTTTTTTTTTCTGGAGTCCATTACTGTTGTACCTAACTACTGCTTTAATAGATTAAAATTTAAATCCAATTTTCTGTTATTGCACCTTGTGTGGTCGATGAACCAGCCATGGCATTTGAAGCATTAACTTAGTAAACTGAAGTTTTGGATCTTAAATGAAAATCCTGTGTAACATTCCACACTACCAACAAGTAACTGTTCCATTTGCTTATGGTTAGGGGAATTTTGTTCTGTGATCATCTGACATAAAAATGAGAGCAGCAACTAGTATTGCAAGTCAGTATTATAGGATATCAAGAGTACAGAATCTGAATTAAAACTTTATTTACTAAACAATGTTAGTGGATTTATCATGAAATTGAAGACAAGAAACTTCCGCAATCCATATTATGTACTTGTGTAGCCTTGGGCTATTCTGTCAAGATTTTATGAATCAGAGAATTACATAATTTAAGCATATAATATATGTGCAGAGTTTTGACCATGATAAGTGGGCTTTAATTGCTCAAGATCATTATTATGAAAGTAGATTAAGATTGCAAGGTCAAGAAATTTTAAATTAGGATGTGCCAGACTAATTATTGTCGACTTTACCATTATTAAACAGTGGCTAAATTTTAGCAAAATTACAAGGAAATGGGATGATGGGCAGACAGCCTTAATTAAAATCACCATTCACAACTCCTCAGAGAAGTTGTTTTAGGTACAGGAAAAGGGTAAACTCAGTTTTAGCCTTTCTAGTAGAGATAGGTATCCAAACAGTTGGGTTTGATGGTACTGTAGATGCACTTCCTAGAAATCTAGGAATTTGATTTAATTTATATAGATGTTCTGCAATGATTGCTTATTTTACTAGTGAACTTAAAATAAACATATTATTCCCTGCCCATGATGCATTATGTATCTGAAACAGGGCACTTTATTTGGGAGTCATACATTTTTCACTGCTTAATGGAGTGATTCCAATTGAAGGAAACAAGAAGAGTTAATTTATAGATGTCAGTGCAGAAGCTGTAATAGAATTCAGATGGAAGGTTTGTGCTGGCATCCCGCCAGCCTCTGCCTTCTTCAAACAGATGGAGTCAGTATTGCCTTCCTGTCAGAGTGAATGGAGGCAGTGGTTAGCTCATACTTCTATCCTTAATGCAATAAGTGTTAATTTTGGAGGAACCATCACTGGAAGGAATGCTTGCAGATATTTTTGGAGAGTAGCTTAGTGATTTTGTACCCTTTTAAATGAGATTATATTAGAATGAGTTCAGCTGGAAGCTATTATGCACCAAGGTGGGAAGATCACAGAATCATAGAATTGCTCAGGTTGTAAAAGACCTGCAAGATCATCGAGTCCAACCTCAACCTAACCCTACTCCCCTAACTCTAATAACCCACTGCTAAACCATGTCCCCGAGCACCACATCCAAATGATTTTTAAACACATTTAGGGATGGTTACTAAACCACTTCCCTGCAGAGCCTGTTCCAGTGCTTAGCAACCCTTTCTGTAAAGAAGTTTTTCCTGATATCCAACCTAAACCTATCCTGGCACAACTTGAGGCCATTTCCCCTTGTTCTGTCACCTGTCACCAGTGAGAAGAGACCAACCCCGCTCTCGCTACAACCTCCTTTCAGGTAGTTGTAGAGAGTAATAAGGTCTCCCCTCAACCTCCTCTTCCCCAGACTAAACATCCCCTCAGTCCCTCCTCATAGGGTATGTTTTCCAAACCCTTCACCAGCCTTGTTGTCCTGCTTTGGACCTGCTCCAGCACCTCAATATTTTTTCTGCATTGAGGTGCCCAAAAATGACCACAGTACTTGAGGTGAGGCCTCACCAGTGCCAAGTATAGGTAAGATAAGGGAAGAGAGGAATGGTGGAGGGTCCTGTCTGGACCCAACCACAAACAGCTTAAAAAGAGAACCGCTTTAATAATAATAATAATAATAATATAGATAGTGAGTAAACCTTATGTCCTTTCAGATGTTTGGCATACTACATTTGTGGAACATTGTTTGGAAACTGAATAGATTTTCCCATAGTGCATGGAGTAGAGCATATATGCTCCTGTCTGTGGAGCAACCCTCTTTCTTAGTCATTCAACCTAATATATAATGTCCTTACAAGAAAACAACTCTGTTCTTACAGGATGTTCTCATGAGTACTCCTTGCTGCCCTTTTGGATAAAGGCAGGGCCAGGCAGGTGGTGCCAGCACCAGTACCAAGTGGGAGCTACCTGAAGGCTATCATCTGGCCAAGGTCATCCTGCAGCCAAGGTCATTGTGCAGCACAACACAGGTCTGAGAGCTGTGAGGGACATGGAGCACAGCACAGCACAGTCTTGTACCTACACAGGTTATCTGTCATGTGGATCACTGACTCCTAAACATGCAGCAGTTTCTTGGTCAGAATCAACAGAGAAGCGGGGAAAAAGAGAAGGTTGAATCTCTTGGTGGCATACCGTCTTGCCATACCTTTCTAGCTTGCATCTCTCTGCAGGGATCACAGACAAATTAACATGACTTCATGCAGTGTTGCTAGCACAAGGACTGACTAACTAACCCTAAAGGTTTCTGATTTGCTTTCCTGTTTTTCTACCAGCATTCCAGTAAGCAAATTTTCATTTACTTCACAAATAAATGCACATTTTCTCCTGTTGCCTGGCTTTGCTTTATCAGTATTTTCTACGTAAACTGTCTAAAACACATTTTCCTTACTGAGCCTTTCAGATGCAGGAGACAGTGCCAGGATCTGAAGAAATGATGCATTTGCATTAAGCCCTTTAGATCTGACAAGCTATAGTATTAGCATGCAGTTTTGTATACTTTTAATATTTATTTCCAGATCAGAAGCTAAGATATCTCTCCATGCATTACAAATAAACTCCAACAAAACTTCGGGCATAAGCTTTTGATTGGATATCACAGAATCACAGAATGGCAGGGGGTGGGAAGGGACCTCGAAAAATCATTAAGTCCAAACTGCCTGCCAGAGCAGGATCACCTAGATTAGGTCACAGAGGAAAACGTCCAGGTGGGTTATGAATTTTTTGAATGTCTCCAGAGAAGAAGACTCCACTACCCCCTGGGCAGCCTGTTCCAGTGCTCTGACACCCTCGCCATGAAAAAGTGTCTCCTTGCGTTTACATGGAACCTCCTACATTTGAGTTGTACCTGTTGCCCCTTGTCCTATCATTGGACATCACTAAGAGCCTGGCTCCATCCTCCTGACACTCACCCTTTACATATTTATAAATATTAATGAGTTCACCCCTCAGTCTCCTCTTCTCCAAGCTAAAGAGACCCAGGTCCCTCAGCCTTTCCTCACAAAGGAGATATTCCACTCCCTTAATCATCTTTGTAAACATTTAAAATTTTCTCCATAATATAGTCACGTCCAAGGAGTTCAGGATCCCAAAACTTCAAGTGAAAAAATGACATCTGACATTTTAAAAAGTCTATTAAAATAATGCTAAGTTATCAAACAAACTATGCAAATTTGAGAGTTGAACATCCACAAACTGTTGGGATGCAACATCCCTCCTTCGGTTTTAACAATTTCAAGGTAGCATTTCCATTCTCACTATAGGAATGAAAGGAGATGAAATAGCCAACTGTGACAAGGTACATTAAGAAAACTGAATAATGGGCAAATAGTTTTTAAAAGGCAGATTCTTCTACTCTCTAGAAAAACACATACTTGCAGTCAGGATCAAAAAGAGGACTGTTGTGCATGAAGGGACCAGATTTGCTAACGTTAGCTGGGGAAGATGAAAATAGCACCTTATGCTGTCACTGTCACTTCTTGTAGATTGAAAAGGACTGACATGCAGGGTGGGCATGAAGGGTTATTAGCACCACCGTTTATTTTGTCCCAAGAGCAGGAGTGATTTGTACACCTAGTCATCTGTCAGGTCCCAGCCACTCAGCATGAGCTTCATTCATCTGGCTCCTCCTCCACTCCTCCCCACAGCAAAGGCTTACGTTGACATTGACAAGGCTTGTCTTTGACATATCAACTCTATACCCCCATCAAAGGCAATTGAGAAGGAGAGGCCTATGAGGTCATGGGCTGAGGTCACAAAACGGAGAAGAAACAGTGACACCGTGTTTCTGCCAAGTAGCTGGTTATTGGTCAGACCTGGCATGTAGCATTGTCCCACTGACTGGCACAGTCTGCAGCCACAGCCCGCAGCCACAGCCGAGGTATGTGGCTTTTCCCAGCTGCATGACCTGAAACACCAGAAAAGGCTCTTGCCTGGTGGGAAGAGGCAGCACGAGACATCTGTCTGTGCTCAGCAGTAGAATAGCTGAAGGCATTTAGTGAACCTGGTCTCTAGCATGAGTTTGCTTTGCAAATTGTACTTCCAAACTGGGATCTCATTTTAGATGTCCTCAGAATCTGAAAGGATTGACATCTCACTTCTGGACTGTGGTTGAAAGTTTCTCAAGTCTCTAGAGATCTTTAATTTGTGGGGATTTTTTCCCCAAGGGTTATAGTTATATGATATGATAATTGTTGAATTTCAACATAGAAAACAAAGCTCTGTGTATAAGAAGAGCTGTGAAGAATCTATAAAATATATGTTATTTTGTGAATCAATTTTTCATTTAATACATTTACTGACTAGCTTCCTTTGATCTATATTTATTATATACCACTTGCCTTGAAATGAGAATTGTAACTACTTTGATAAAAGGATTTGTTAGTTTATCTAGTTTCATGGTAGCTTCTCTACATTACCATTAACATGCTTTGCTGAAATGTTACTTGCTAACTTTCTGAAGGAATACTTTGGTGCTCTGGGGTAAAGATAGCTCTCTCTTTTTCACTGCATGGATACATGTGAAAGGACATGTAAAAGGCAGGAACTGTTCCACTTCGTGCAGTCATTAAAATAATTCAGTACTCTCTTCACTGGCATGTGGAGGTCACTCATTTAAATCAGCTCTTCAGGCCTTTATGAACCACCCTAATTCTGAACCACCTTTCTTAAATTTGCAGTGATCCGTGATATTTTTTTTTTGAGCTGTTTTATCTTCACCTCAATTTCTCAAACAGAAGATAAACTTACATGCTTGCTGATGTGCTTATTACATGATGTACTTCAGCATTTCTAAAAATAGTAACCCTTTTTACTTAGATAAGAAATGTTCCTTTATATTGGATCATTAGCTCAGCAGTAAAATTTGTTGCATCTGATATTACAGAGTATTTCAGTGAAGGTTTTTCAGTCTCCATATTTATATTTGTTAAAGAACCAGGTACCACAGAGGGCTCACACCAGAGATGACAAGGTCTTGCTAAGACAGCACTGTGCTGAGGAAGGGCAGTCTAGCTAAAGGGCAGGGTCTCCATGGGATCCTTCCTCACTGTACCTAGTGAGGACTTTCTTGTTGACTCCATCAGCTGCAGACTCATGCTGTATGACCAGAAACAAAGGCCCATATATCAATGGTATTCTTTCATGCAACTTGGGATGAAACAGCCTGAGAAAATTCCATAGGCAGAATATGACCCTAGTTACATTTTGATGTATCCAGAGACTTACACCTGTCAAATTATTTATAAATGAGCACTCTGGCTCCCTAAGTGCTGTTACTCCTTCAGCCTGCTCCCTGTTAGGAGACAGATTGCTGAGAAAAGCAAGATACGTATCTAGGGAAACAGTCCAAAAAAGCAATACTTTCAGGTGCTTTCTGTACTTTTGTTTCAGCCAAAGACACATTGTGCTCTTGCTACCTGGTAAGAAAGGACTGTTCTGTTTTCACTACTGCAAGTGGCATTCTGTAACATTGATTCACCATTTATCTTAGGCACATAATTAACATTTATATATATATATATAGCAACTGTTGTCAGCACAATCTATTCTTCATTAGGTTTTCTTGGATCTCTTTTTCTTCTTCCATTTCACCAACAGCTCTCGTACAATCACTGGCTAAAACACCTATCTCTATTAAGCACAGTTAGATGTGCAGATTTACAGTGCATCAGTTGTGCACTGTTTCATGGTACCTGCTTTATATTTGAGTCACCCATCTCAAGATAAAGGACTGAAGCAGCACAACATAAAAATATAAGTACCATTCTAAGCACTCTGCAACTTAAATAATCCCTTTTCAAAAATGCTGAAGGAGATTGGCAAGGATAAGGCAATGAAATAGAAGTTCATTTTTCATCACAATAGTGTCAGCTGGGAGGAGAAAAAAACCTGCTTTGTGTGGGCGTATTCATATATAACAGGCAGGAGAAGAAGCCAGACTTTTTAAACTGAAAACAATAAACCGTTTCTGGATGTATCAATCAGAGAAGAAGGTTCAAAATTTTGACCTAAGTTGTTTGAGAGTGAGTGGACTGTAGGCTTTTCATATAGTTTGTTTACTGCTTCTCTAAATTTTCTTTTCAGCTGTAAGGTGTTTTTCTATAGTCTTTTCTTTGGCTTGCCCACGATATTTCTCTGAAAGCCACTTGCTCGACCATTGCTTTACAGGATGCTGAAGAATTGCATACGAGGAGAAAGGACTGCGCTCTAGTGGGCTGATGAGTTACTGCAGCTTAAAGGGCGGCAATAACGGGGGCCTTTGGCAGACGTTGGCTGTGCTTCGATGAACAGATAAAAATATTTGCCTTTGGAATGTAAAGTTCAGACCAGCTAGAAAAGTTCAGACCAGCTAGAAACCATGCCAATGTGCCAGTTCAGCAGGGGAACTAAACGCATCTTCCACCATACCTACTTTCTTCTTTTGTTTTAAGATCTTTCTTCAGTGTTGTTTAACTAGAGGCAAGGAAGTTGAAATCTTCTGCTGAATCAGGATCTGTATGTGAAAGGTAAAGTTATAATATGAATATGGAGGAAGGTAATTTAGAAACGGGAGTAAAAGGCAGCAAAATCCTTTGTTACTGTCATTTTGCTGTCATACAAATCCCTTTTTGCCAAGAACAGTGAATGTGATGCAGCTCCTGAAGAGCAAATCTAATGACAAGGAGTCACAGGTTTCCATTGTATTTGCCTGAAAGAGCAGCAATTTAGACCCAAGTGAATAATTCACAGCAACAATTTCTCTGATGAGTTTGGCATTTTTCTTAGATGATGAAATAGCTATGAGCAAATTGTAGCTTCTTTACATGTACCCACTTTTTTGGCTTGATGAGTGCATTTTTGTATCTTTCTCTTTCAATCTTGTGATTGACGGAAGTGCTTTAAATACAGACTGTGTTGTAATTGGTCATATGTCAGACATTTCTGTGTTTTCTGCCTCTTCACGATGCTGTTTTGCCTCCATTGTCTCATTCTAAATGTGATGGGGACACTCAGCAGGCCTAGAGCTTTGGGTTTTCTCCCCCGCAATTGCTCCTTCATCCCCAGTCTTTTTAAACTAATTAGACTAAATGTGAGTATCGGTGTATGTATATGAAGGAAACATGAAAAAAAAAACCATCGGGAGAAAATATGTGGGCAAGAAAATTACCCGGGGGATGTGTGAGACAATTGCTAAAAGAATGCTGATTTCAGTTTCTGGATATCCTATCCATCTGCCTGGTAGGTTATAATTAATTATCCTGCTTTGAAGATCCGTCTTCTGTCTGTCAGTCTCTCTCTTTTTTTTCCCCACTTTTTTTTTTTCCTCTCTCCCCCCTCAGTCACCAGCGCTAGTAAACTGTCTGGTTAAAGTCCTTCTGTACCACAATACCAAGAAGAGGCACAAAGATTACTCAAGTGACTTTCATTAAAACTGTGAATGAACATCAGTGAATATTTTTCATGTGCTACAAACTCCTGTTAGTTTTCTGCATCAGATAATCCTGATAATTCCTTCTTCTAAAGGAAGAAATCACCAGCTAGTGAAAAAAGAAAACAAGCAGGAGGAAAGGAAAGCAAGATTATGCCAGATGCTCACTTGCAGCTGATTGATTATATAGAGTCATTCTAATGCAGTGTATTAACTTGTCCAGCTAAGTATGTGCCTGCCCAATATGAAAGAGGTCCTGGGCTTGAGGGTTCAAGTAAGGATTCAAAAATCTAGGGCACAGCCCCTAGTTCTGGCTGAGACACCTGTGCTGTTTTAGACAAGTCTTTTATCATCCCAGTTTTTTCATCTGTATAAAATGGGTGTCTATCCCTTTTTCTTACCCACTGTCACACCTGTGTTGTTCTCAGTCCTCATGGGTAGAAACTATTTCTAGCATAAGATGGTCCTTTTAACAGAGTTGTGAATAAATTACTCACAGTTAATTACTTAGCAGTACACACCAGGCCTTGTATTCAAAGCTTGTCTGTCAGCAGTGCCAGCTGAAAAGCACCCTTAGCCACCTTCAATTCAGAAAGGGCAGGAAGAGCACAATCTTCCTCACCTTACTGCTTCTGGCTTCTCATCATCACCTGGTTCTTCACAGGATGGTGTTCATCTCCTACCCTCAAATTTGATCTAGCCTTCACTCCTCATTACACACTGTATGTTCCTTGGCAAGCAGAGATCCTGGCACTCATTTTCCATCTGGGGCAATAACAGTAACTTGCACAGTGATCAAGGTCTTTTCTAAAAGCCATATAATATTTACTTAGAATAATGTAATTTCAAGAAAAGAGTATCACAAAACCAGTAAACCCAAAATGTATGTATACTTGCTTTTTTTCCTAAGCCTTAACATTTCCTGGATCCACGAAGGCTGAATATCCTGAGGCTCCCTCCACAGGCTCTGCCTGTCATGCTGGCAGCAATTCTGGTAATTGACCTTCCTTCCATTCTTCAGAAGTGCTTTAAAAAGTGTTACAGTTCTTTTGATCTGCAGCCTGTCGACTTGGTTAGCAGAGTGATTGCTATCTGACAGAGCTAGGATGCTTGAAGCTAGCAGCTTCCCTGTCATGTTCTCACTGGAGAGTGTGCTATGTGTCTCCTGTCTCCTCCTGATATGTTGTGTAGCTTTTCTGCATGCATTCCCAAAACCCCAAATCAGTTTTTAATCAGTAAGTTCTCATAAAGCAGCTGCTCCATCACCATAATCATTTTAGCGTCCTTCCTCTGTACCTTCTTTAACTTTACTACATCCTTCTTGAGTTGCAGGGACCAAAACCTCATACAGGACTCAAGATGTGGGCAAACAAAGGTTTTAATAAGCAATGAATTAATGCCCTTTGTCTTGTTCTCAGTACCTCTCCAAATGAAGTCAAGCAAATTTTATTTATTTTTTGATTTGTTGACAGCTGTTGCATCTTGAACTGATGGTCTCAGCTAGTTATGGGATCTTTCCAGTGAATTATGTGTGGAAGTCCTGAGTTTGGTATCCTGTAACCATGGTTCAGGTTACTCTTTTCCTAGGTTCACTGTTTCAATTTGCTGCCAAACATGTATCTGCACTGCTGTAAAACATTTTTTCTACCCTGTCATTCTGTTTTGTGTAGTTCTTTAGGAGTTCTGCACACCTGATATGTCATTGGACGACTTGCAAAGCTCTCAGAACAACATACAACACTCCATCAGAAAGGAATGTCTTCCCAGGTTGCATATAAACCCCACATTGTCTTACTGGCCACAGAAATGCAGCAGCAGATGGAAAGGTATGTATGCCATGTGTTTTCAAGACCATGCTTTCACACAGGGCTTCAGAAACATGGCCTCACAACTTCAGTTTAACACAACTCCTAGAAAATACAGCACAAAAGCAACTACACTAATACTCTCTTCTTTCTATGAGTCAAAGAAAATCAAATCATGTCTATGTAATGTCACACTAATTGTCCTGGCATATAATATCCTGAAAACTAAGCACACCACCTTTGAGTTAAGAGCCGTGTTCCAGACTGTACTTTCAGCTCTGTTATTCTCTGGAACTTAATTTTTGCCTTCAATATTACCACGCATAGCACTTCAGCCTTCACAGCTGCCTTCTTTTTAAAATGAGTGAAGTACAGGTTTCTAAGTGTCCAGATGAGCAGGATCCTGCTGCCATTTTAGTTTCATTTCAAGGTTTACATGAGTACATGCATTCCAGCTCTTACAGTAAAATCATACATGTATTGGGTAGGAAGGCACCTCTACAGGTCATCTAGTCCAAACCCCCTGCAATAAGCAGGGACATCTCCAACTAGGTCAGGCTGCTCAGAGCCTCAACAAGCCTGGCCTTGAATGTCTCCAGGGATGGGGCCTCCACCACCTC